>CM059215.1:20280000-20425000 GCA_030347435.1 Clarias fuscus
CGCGAGTTCGATTCTCAGGTGATGCCGTAGCCTTCCGCGGCCAGGAGCCTAGAGAGAGCTGATTGGCCGAGCTCTCTCAGCGGGTTGGGATGGGAGACTCTTAGCGCTCTCACATCATTCGTAGCTCTACAGCAAGGCATGGACGTCTCTGAGCTCACACAAGCGGAAGGCACAGATAGCGCTGTCCTCCGAGTATGTTACGCCGTCCCAACACTGCGTGAGCGAGCAGTTAGAGAAGATGAGGTCGGTTGTCATCATGTGTTTCGGAGGAAACGCGTGACAGTCTTCGGCTGATTGAGTAGTAGCCTTGATGTGGGACAACCCTAGTGACAGGTGGGAATTGGGTACGACTAAATTAGGGAAAAAATCAGGGAAAAATCCAAAACGATTTACGTGACATGAAATTTGAAGTACACAAGTATATGGAGAATTTGCTCTTTTACTTGAATAATATTTGCCCTAGGGAATCTCTACTTTTACTAATGCACAGCATTTGTGTACTTTGCCCACCTCTGTTTGTTGATGGTATTAGTTTACACACACTCTCCATTCTAATGGATATTTCCCCATTCATTAGTGCAATAGGGTAAACGTGGACACACACAAACCTTTAGGAAATCAATGTCTGGGTTTTTATATTCTCTCTCTCTCTCTCTCTCTCTCTCTCTCTCTCTCTCTCTCTTTCTACCTTTCTCTCTTGTTTAGCCCCCATGGGGAACCACCTGTTGCCGAACCAGGTCTTGCAGACGCGCACAGCTTCCTCTCCCTACAACACCCTGCTAACTGAGAGCTTCACACCTCCATCACCTGGAGTCTTTAACTCCACTGGTCAGTCTCCCTTTCTCTCTATTCTATCACTGCATATGCTAACGTCTCTATCAATCCATCCATATATTTGTATCTTTTTTTTTCCGTGTTCACATTCTGTCAGTGTGATTCAGAAAAATGTCCAGCACCCAGCCGTCCAGTCGACAGCCTCCAAATCCCCCCTGTTTGATCTACGGACTGAAATATCGATCTGTAAAAGAGGCAGAGGCAAGCAAAGCAAGGCAGTGTGATTGACAGCTGAGTGGGAGAAGAATCTCCTTCGAGATTTAACACATCGAGTAGCTCAGCGTCCGACTCGAATAACCCTGCTATTGGTGACGGAGAGATAGACAGAGGGAAAGAGAGAGAGAGAGGGAGGGAAATGCAGTCTCTGTGTCAGAGGAGTGAAATTTAAGACATCGTCTCTGCTGAATATTTTACAAAGTTCTCTCTTGCACGGCGTAATGCGTCAGCCTCGACTCGGCTTAGCTTCGCTCCCCGCAGCCTGCGGCGCATTTTTAGAATATTCACACAGGAGGAGGGCTTCATTAGAATGTCTAATTACTCTCTCTCTCCCTCTGTTTTTCTCTCGTTTTCTTTCTCAGCACTGGCGAGCCTTGATTAAAGTCATACCATGCATTAAAATTTAAACCCCTCCAGCACGTGAGTGTCTTGCTGTTCAATAAACGGTGACAGGTTCAAAGAAAACGAAGGTACTGCCATGTGAAAGGAGCGAAAGCCAAAATAATCACTGTCACAGACATATGAGGATGTATGAATCACGGTTCGTGCTCTTGCTCTGTCAGCCTACAGCAAGCTGCCCCCTTCAGGGTGATAACAGCAGGATGGCGGGGCTCTTAGTTAGCACCGTGATACATGATAAAATCCGGTGCTGTGCATTTGTGTTTGACAAAGCCTCTGTTCATACACACAGCTAATCACCCGATTTGTTTTGGCATATCTGAGTTTAGTTTTTCTGTACTGCACTCTAAAGTCAAAAATAAAATAATAAAATGTAAGAAGTAAGTAGTATGTAGATGTAATTTGGTTCACTTATTTGAAATTTGCATGTAGATTTTAGCGGAGTTTCTAAGAAGGAACTTCAATCTAGCAGAGAAAAAAATCTAACTAACAAACAAACAGATAAATATTTTTTGGCTTCTCATGGCTCACAAGACCAAAATTAAATTTCACCTAACTAAAAACACTGAAAAATCCAAAAGCTACTGCTAAACCATAAATGTTGCTACTCATGAGAAAATAAGTAAAAGTTGAAAGATAACTTTCTAACAAGCTAACTTTCTAAACAGCTAAACTTATAACTAGTTACATTTTTAACTAGCAACATTTCTAACTAGCTAACCTTTGAAGTAGTTACATTTATAATTAGCTAATTGTCTAACTAGTTACATTTATATAGTAACTAGCTAACGTTCTAAATTTTTACATTTCTAAAAAGATAACTTTCACACCAATTACTGTACATTTTTTATAACTCACTGTCTAACTACTTAAATTTCTTATTAGCTGCATTTCCAACTTCCTAGTTAACCAATTTTCTAGCTAGCTACCTTTCTAAATAGTTACATTTGTAACTAGCTAACTTTCTAACGAATTAAATGTATTAGTATAAAACTAGTTTCTTTTTTTAGCTGGCTAAAATTCTAACTGGCTAACATTCTAGCTACAATTCTAATTTGATAAATTTCTAACTAGTTACATTCATAGCTAGCTAGATTTCTAATTAGCTAGTTTTCTACCTAGTTATATTTCTAATTAGCTACATTTCTAACTATCTAACTATCCAAATTTATAACTAGCTAATTTTCTTTCTTGTATTGATTTTTTATGTTACTTTCTTTTTTATATATTAAAATGTGTATATTTGGTGCAAATAAACACGTACATTTTATACATAATATTTTCGCTCAGACAAACATGCTGCAATTTTTTTTCCAGGAAACTTGATATTAAAACCCTATCAGACAAAAAACTTTATTTATAAAAGATTGTTGTTGGCCTATTCATCTCATCTTTTTCTTGTTCTTTTTCTCTTCCCTTTCTGTTTACTTTTTTCTACCGCCGTCTTACAGGAACCTTCCGTGATCCAAGTAAGAGTCGCTCTCTATTTCTCTATTCCTCTCGCACCTAATTTAAACATCCAGTGTTACCTTAGTGCTAATCTCTTACCCTGTGCACTGGAGCCTTGTGTTCCTGTGTACACAATTTCCACTCTCTGCTAATAGCCAGCCTCCTTTCATAAGCCTATTAATCTTGCGCTGGAAGTGTCTTTATTGATTTAATCCCAGATTTTTGTGCTGTGAATCTCGGTTTTGATTAAAAAAAGTAATGAAGTGTTCACTTTACCTCTTCTCCCCCCCTTCTTGCTCTGAACAAACAGAGAGCACTCTGGCTAGGAATCGTGATCATGGTGGAATGGAGACTCTGCCCCTGAACGGAAATTTCAACAACAGCTACTCACTTCGCGCTGGAGTTTCCGGGCCGGGCGGACAAGGTGGCAGCTGCGACTTTCTTGGGGGCGGATCAGACGAGAGTCCACCACCTTTATTGAATCCACGAGGCGCAGAGACTCTGGGTGGGATCCGGCGCAACCTCTCGGACGCGGCGGCATTTGAGAAGATGATAATTTCCGAGCTGGTGCACAACAACCTGCGGCAAGGAGGAGGGGAGAGAATTGGTGGTACCCTGGCGCGAGGACGTTCGACTGGAGTCGGGGTTGGGACAGGGTCTGGGGCGAGTGCAGGGCATGGAGTCGATCGGGTGACTGCTGTGGAACAGGAAGCAGAGGACGAGGGCCAGCGGCACCGGACCCCACAAGACGTAGAGCTGTTATACAAGGCTCTGGAGGAGCCATTGCTCCTGCAGCGCGCCCAGTCAGTTCTTTACCAGAGTGATGCAGAAGAGAGTGAGAGCTATATGAATGACTCAAATGAGAGCCACGGGCACAGTGCAGCCGCAACAGGCGCTGCCACAGGTCCGGACTCACCTGCCAGAGACTCGCTGTACACCAGCATCACCAACCTGCGAGACTCGCCATACCCAGACAGCAGCCCTGACGAGCTCTACTACAGCTCGGGCAGACCTGCACTAGGCAGCGCCATGCACACCTTCTACCCGACACCCCCAACGAGGCCTGGAGCAGAAACCCAAGCCCACGCCCATCCCCACAATCCACCAGAGCCTCCGCACACTGAGGGGGACGGACAGATGCAGCTGGTCACCAGCCTGTGACTACGAGTAAACTCCCCCAGTCTCTCCCATCTCTAACGTTTCTGTTCATTCCTCTCGGTTTGCTAGTTTGGAAGTGTAAACAGAGAGAAGTCTCAGCTCAGTCTCAGTGGCAGCAGGTTCTATAAGGCAGCTTCGGAGCAAACCTAGTCCACACACTCCCCACTTTATTCCCAAGTCCAAAGTTCCCTCAGCAGCTGAGGGTATTTTCAACCATTCCCCATGGATTTTTTTTGATGGTACATTCACTGTTTTTTTTTATATATATATATATATATATATATATATATATATATATATATATATATACACTTATCATTCCTGCAGTGTTTTCTTTTCCAATTTCACTCCTTTTTCTTCTCCCTTTCATTGTTTATTGAGAGCTGATTCGTCTGGAAAAAAGGGGGTTCATCGTTACGCATCAGCGTGCAAAGAACTCTCTCGGTCTCGCTTTGAAAGCTCTTCAGTATTGCCAAAAATATTTTTTGAGCCAGAACACAAACTGGAATGCACACACACAAACACACACAGAAACACAAGTGCACAAACATAAGTACTTGTTACTGAACGTCAGACCGTGAGGAACTGCACTCATGAAGGCAGCAGCAGGAAGAAGCTGCCCCTGTGGAGTTGCCTTTATTCCCTTCCCCCCTACTCTCTCTCTCTCTCTCTCTCTCTCTCTCTCTCTCTCTCTCGCACTCCCTCTTTCCGATGGACTCTGATGTGCAGGACTCTGAACGAGACTTGACTCGGCTACACCTGGCCACATGACTTGTATTTGATGCTCCATTTAAAAGGGAGTTTTTATTTGTTTCTGAGACCGGCCCCTTGGATAATGGACATCGGGAGCCTCCTCCTCCTCCTCTGTGTTACTATGGCTTGGAGAACTTTTTTTTTCTTCAAGGTTTTCCTAGGTGTTCTCCAAGCCTACTGAAACGTCTGTACATATGAACCTTTAAAAATCAATAACACAAATCCTAGCGCCAATCCTATTCTGTAAATAGAGACCAGATAAACAAAAGCAAATGAAAAAAGTATGAACTACTACGAGAGCATACGATTTCTTGTAATGAGTCAAAAAAAAAAGAAACCAGTGACACAAAATTAAAATAAAGACATTTGGGAGTTTGTGATCTAAATGATACAGCCAGTCCATTTTTCCCTCCCTGATTTGTTCACTCTCTCAGGCTCTCATTTACTTACTGTACCTTATTGAATTGTGGGAATACTGTGTCGACGGTGTGATATAATAGAGAGAGAGAGAGAGCAAGAGAAAGAAAGAAAGAGAAAGTGTAGAAACAAGAAAACCAGAAACTAGCCCTGGCACAATTTTTATATGTATTATAACCCATCGTTAACTTTTGACCGGTTTCTTGACTCGTGCCTCGGGAAAGGGATGCGCGGGGGGATGGGGGTGGGGTTGGATTAGGGAGGGCTTGGGAAGGGTAGGGAACTGTGGGTTTATCGACAGCAGCCATAATGTAGTGTTGGTTGTGTCTTGTTAGACTGATGTAATAGATATCAGATAACTAGATTACTGATACCTAGGACTAAAAAAAATAAATATCTTGGAGGACCACGGGACGCAATGCGATCACGAATCACATTGGATGAAACATCTCACTGTTTCGAGATCACGACAATCTGCCATCGTGGCCGAATCTGGTTCGAAGGTGGATTCATGTGCGTGCGTGTGTGCGTGTGTGTGTGTGTGTGGTTTGAGTGCGTGCATTCGGGTGCCTGAATTGCTAAAGTGCTAGTACTTAAGAAGCTATTTTTGCCAGGTTAGTTAGGCCCCGTGTTAAACGAGGAAGCAGAGTAAAAAAAATTAAAATAAAAAACAATGTCTATCTATTAAAGAACGCTATATTAGCTCCCACCTCGGAGCCTGCTCTAGGTGTCAGGAATACTGTTATTTCGGAGCTCAGTGCTATGGAAACTGGGATCATCAAGCGTCACGCCTGAGAAAGCAGGCATTAGCATTTCATTAGGACGAGCAGACGCTGCTGACTAACGAGACATGTGCTGCGTGTGTGCTAGACTCACCGTGTTTTCATGTCTTCTGCAGCCTCATGCAGAGCTTCTCATGTGTCTTCAGAAATGTAATCCTTTTTTTTTTTTTTTCCTCTTTTAGGTTGGGGGGAGGTATGTGGGGTGCAGGACTTTTTCCACTGCAAGTACCAGAACTTTGGGGCAGTAGAAAACCAGAACTGTGTTTTTTTTTTTTTTTTTTTTTTTCATTGACAGTGGTCCTGTATATCAAAAGTTACAGCTAGAACGGTACTGACGGTGCTTTGGGTGGGCGGGGCTAGCAGCACAGTTCACTGTTCAAGTGTGTTGATTACATAATTACAATGTTACTTTAGGAAAAAAAAAAAATAATTTCTTCCCGAAGATTTTTTCATCAACAACTGGTTGGAATAAAAATCATTTTAATTTCAGCAAGCACGCTTGGTCTTCGCTTTCATCTCTTTGATGCGAATTTACCATGAACCTCGAGATCTCAAGTAGTTCTTTTTTCATGTGCAATGGAAATCTGAAAATTCTATCTATTTAAGAATATATTCTGTTATTTTATGCCTTATCAATTAATGATTCACTCTTTTCATGACAATCTATATGTACTGTAATATTATACACACATGAACTACAATGTAGTTTAATATCTTCGCCATATCTTAACTAATCTTGACTTTCGATGAGTTGTTTACCAATGATTACACAAAGATTAAAAACTGGACAATTGATACAAAATCAGAATTGCCCATTCCAGTCAGTGTTCTCACAGTACCCACGATGCTCATAGTACTCTCTAAAAAGTGTGTAGTGGTGTACATGGCGTTATGCCCCCAGCGCTAGTTCATGCACAACACATTAAAGGTGTTTTTCACTCTGCTGTCTGCTCTGCAAGCTGAAAGTGGAGAGAGAAAGAGAGCGAGAAAGAGGAGTGGAGTGCATACATGTTTTATGGCCATCTCGGGAACACTCGGTGTCAATATTACGGTTGCGTGCCGTGTGTAAGGTGCCAGGGGAGAGTGACATCTGCTTCATAGTCACAAACAGACACGGAGCGTGATGGTGGCGCATCCTCAGCACGCCGTCCTCCAGTCTTTGTATCCGATGCCTCTTTTTTTCCTCTCTCTCTCTCTCTCTCTCTCTCTCTCTCTCTCTCTCTCTCTCTCTCTCACTCTTTCTGTCTCTCAAACTTTTCAGAGACTTTTTAAGGGACGAACGTGTGTTCAATGGTGTGCTTCAGAACCTAGGCTGCATTAATGATTAGATGATCGCTGTGGGGGTTTTTCTTGGCTTTGCTTGCCCTGGCTTTCCATCAAGCATTAAAGGAAAACTCAAGTATGTTTCAGGCTAATGTCTACGATTATAAGCAAGTGTGCGGTGATGGAGAAAGTATCCAAGTCCTGTACTTCACCCTAGGTAGAATATTACTCCAGGAAAAGTTCTCTATTTAACTTTCTACTTAAGTGAAAGTACAAAAGTACTTTTAAATACTTTTCTGTATCTTTAAATGCTTTTATTAGCTCACTGTAGCCTTGAATGTATGTAAATATCTCTCTCTCTTTGATCAATGAAGATTTCAGAATCCGTTACAAATTTCATTTTGCTGTTTTTTTTCTTCCCTTAGCCATAGTACAAGATGTAGGTGATCAGAGTGAGAAGGCAAACAATTAGGTATAATTTTCTTTATGTGGCGATATTGTTGCTTCTATATTAGTTTCAGCAAAATGTAACAAGTTCCAATTGCTGGTAAGAGAAATAGAGTTAAAAGAGAAAAACATGACTATCTAAGAGTCTTAAGCCACCCCTTATTTCTTTATATTAAATGAAATGATGTAGATTAAATGAAAGAAATGGGAACAAACGTTTTACTGTGAAAGTCTGCAAAGTGCCTAAGGATACAATAAAAATAAAAAAAACTGGTTGTTTATGTAACAACCTCAGCAGCAACCACATTTCCCCTCTCTTCTGTTCCAACCACTCCGCATTCAGCATCACCAGTATACTAATCACCTAATCATCTGATCATCTCTCATCATCTGCACCTGTTTCTCACGTGCCGTTACGTTAGATGATTTTTTTTTTTTTTTATGCTTGAAGGTTTGTAGGTCAACAACAGGCTTAACAAACAATAACCTTCCTTTGAAACTGCTCAGGTACAGAAACTGAACTGAAAATGTCTGAGAGCCAAAAACTTTCCAAAAACGAATGAGAAGCAAAAAAAAAAAAAAAAAAAAGGCCTTTAGGAATCCAGAGGAACTATTCCTCAAGAATACATTAAAAATACAGGAAAGTCTGGCTGTTTGGAAATGAAGGGGGTCAAGACCTTTGCACAGTAGATTTGACTGTTGCTTCAAGTAAAAAGTATGGATTTCTTCAGAGTTGAACTTTAGCCGAGTCGGAAAAAAAAGTAAAGTAAAAACCAATATTGTTTTTAAAAAAAACTCAGTTGAAGTATGTAGAAGTTGCCAAAATAAAACAGTCAATGAAACTGTTTACATCATATCAAATCCTGTGTATAATAAATCAAATCCTAATCTAATGTTTAAATTTGTATCCCTGTGATTTCAGCAACAAAGCGACATTTAGCATCGAAATATTTAAACTCAATCTTATCGTGCGAATTAGATATGATGCAGTAAAGCGACAAACCCAAGCGGTTAGCTCGGATAATTTCTTGGACCGATTGTACGGTGCATATTCTGACATTTCTTCCTCAGGTCAACACAGCTTTAGTATCTTCCAGCAAATAATTCCAGTTTACTGTTTGATGCAAGAAAAATGTATCAAGCTGAATGTATATAGAAGGAGTATGAAGAAAAATACATCTAGGCTCTTTGGTGCCTCTAGTGGCTGTACATCGCTAGTACAGTCAGCTTGCTTGCTTGCTTGGCTAATCTCACAACGACGCTAATAGAGCTTTTGATGTGTTAATTCCAGTTATTGGTTCTATGAGTCAGTTTTTCATTCAGAATCAATTCACTTTATAGTTAGATTATTTAGGTAAACATTGGGCAAAAGTTGAATTGCCTAAAATGAGTGATTTAAAAATAAATTAATAAATAATGCCACAGTTTTTGCAGAACAACATGCTTTAATCTTTGCCAAAGGCTCTCGTTTTTTAAGACTACCACATTATATTACATTTTATTTTACTTCTTTTTCGATTATGTGAGGTTGGTGCAACACGGCCACCTGCTGGACTGGAGTGTGGCGCAGAAAATTGATAATCAATATTTTATATAAATACATATTTTATAGTGCTATTATTAATCTGTCAGGGTTTTTAGCGATGGGAGAATTCACTGTAAAATGTTACCAGTGAAGTGTGACTTAGATGACATACAAGAAACACCGCAAAGGAACCAACATTACTTTTTACTACTACTAAAGATTTATAGTGTTGGATAAATCTTTATGAGGACTTTATGGAGGCGTTCTGTCATTTCTGTCTCATCCTACAGTAGTTTGCATTATATGCATGGGGTGTTTTCCTGCCGGAGTGACCCACTGCCACTTCTTTCTTTAGGTGAGAAAAGAAAAAATATTCACATCGTTTTCAAATTTTATTGTATACATTTTGTAAAGGCTCAAAGATCCAATCATTACTAAAGTGAGTGTCTC
Organism: Clarias fuscus; assembly: GCA_030347435.1. Taxonomy (NCBI): domain Eukaryota; kingdom Metazoa; phylum Chordata; class Actinopteri; order Siluriformes; family Clariidae; genus Clarias; species Clarias fuscus. The sequence continues at coordinate 20,289,694 of CM059215.1, forward strand.
CTGAAAGAATCAATAAGAAAATAAATGAAATGGTTTAAGCAGTAAAACGCACAGTGTCATGTATTATGCAAAAAACTATTCTGCCTTAAATGTTGCCAGTGGCACAGTGATTGTAGTTCCGTTTCTGTGTTGGCTTGGGTAGTATTGTCACCATGATCAAAACTATTCATAATTTCAGCCATGCTCATGTGTGTGTGTGTGTGTGTGTGTGTGTGTGTGTGTGTGTGTGTGTGTGTGTGTGTGTGTGTGTGGTCAGTTATATTCGACTTATGTGCAGTATATAAACGAGACACAGCATAATCATGCACATTCACTCATGAACATGCACCATACATTAGAAAAGCTTTGGTATTTAAACGAACAGCACTACACCTCTGATTATATGGTCGAAATATTTCAATCCAACACCTGTTTAAAAGCCCTAGGTGTTTTTAGCCTTTAAATCAAATGCTTTTTTTCTGTTTGTTTTCTGAACACAGGGGAAAATCCTTAACTCTGGTAATCACATGTACACTCCAGACAGAAGTGAATAGCGATTAAGTTGAGAAAAAAAATGCTGGAGTATTCTTTCAAGGCTTAAGAGAGTATAATCAGCTTTTTTCCCCCAAATGCACATTTTGCTTCCCTTGCTTTCCTTGCAGAAATATTGCGTACTGATGAGTAGCCCCAGTATGCATTCTTTTTCCCCAGCACGCATTCTTTTTTTTTCTTTTTTTTTTTCTTTTGGACTGGTCAGCAGGTTTGACCATTTGAATATATCCTTATGGTAAAAGTCAGACTAAAGAGGCCATTGTTGAACGATGTCCTCTGAAGAGCTGTTCTCCTGAGTCATGGCTCTGTTCGCACCTGCTATAGCTCGGCGCCGCTGCAAACGCTGCAGCGCGTTCGCCGCTCTCCCGGCCCAGAGGACAGACTGTTTACCGCTCGACTCGTCCCCCGAGACAGTCGACGTGCGTCACGGTGCGTCTCTCTCTCCCTGTCTCCCTCCTACCCTTCCCTCTCTCCTCTTTTATTCCCTCATATGGCACGTCTCTGCTTCTGCCATTCATGTTCTCTACTCTCTCTTTCACTCGCACTCGCTGTCTCTTCCTCTGTTTACTTTGTCTTTCGCTGCAGTGTTTTCCTGCGGCTTCATTACCGCGGCACTTACGGAGGAGTGCCGTTTCGATTAGTCAGAGGTTTTGTTTACATCCCACTGATGGAATAACAGAGTATGTGGGTTAATCATAGTGATTATACAATATAAAGCGCCACAGGACTTAAAACCTTCTCATGGGACCGCTACCACCTCTGAAATCCTCGACACAACCCCTGATTATCATATTAATGCTGAGAACTGTAATCTAGCCATATCAACCCACCCAGAGAGCTTGTTGGTTTTTTCTTTCTCTTTACACTCCCTGTCAGTTTGTGGTCTCTCGGAGGGCGTGAGAGTGCCGGGGTCCTCCTTTCTTCACGCGTTAAAAGGACACAATGTAAAGCCTCTTGTTTTTTCGGTGCTACTCTCCTGCTCTTGGCTTTGCGCCATAATGGAGTATTGAGCAGTAATTGCTGCTGCTCGATGTGGGTTGGATTTGAACTTGCACACTCTTGCGCTTTACTTTGTAGCTCTTTGCCCCATCATTCCCTCAAATGTAGGTGCCATTGATTGGGCTTGCCTCCCATCATCAGACATTCATGGCTTTTGGCAGACAGCCTTATCCAGAGCGACTTAAATTAAAAAAAAAATGTATTACACATATGAGCAGTTGAAGGTTAAGGGCCTTGCTCAGGGGCCCAGCAATGATAATTTGTTGGTTCTGGTGTTTGAACCTTCTGATAAGTCGCCCAAAATCTTAACTACTCAGCCACCCCTGCTCATTACTAATGGAGTTGTTCAGTACTTAACATAAACTCGAGTGCTTGGTGTAAAGATATTCTTATTAATTAAATATGATGTTTAAACAGGGCAGGACGATATCACAGTTGTTAGCTTCACACCTCCAGGGTTGAAGGTTCGAGTTCCAACCTCTCCAAGCTGTACCCTGCCTCATGCCCCAAGCCACCTGCAACCCTGTACAGGATAAGCTCTGTGTAGAATGAGTGAGTGAGTGAGTGTGTGAGAGTTAGAGTGATGTTTAAACCTTTTAGAGAATATCTAGATAAAATAACAGTTAAGCCATCACTATGGTACTCACAATGCTACATGGTGATATTAGTGGAGTGGGCTTCAGCTCACTTCATCTTTACTTGAAGACAGTGATGCAGCGGAGCTTTAGTCCTTTAGTCTACTTCTAGTCGAGCTTTCAGGGTGGAGTTTTTCATTTCATTGTGAATCTCGCAACTTTATCAAGGTATAAAGATTACAGGGTAAATCACCGTGACAGCGAATGCTAACGATTAGCAGAACATGAGGTTTAATCCATATTTCTGTCTCTGAATGAGTTTAGAAGTTCTAGCTTCTTAGCCCAGTGGTCCACCCCTGCTTATAGACCTATTGCCCGAGCCTATGGCTACATCTCCTCCCTGTTTCTTATCTCAGTCTTGTCAGGTGACCATTCGTGTGAGAGAAAAAAAAACTAGCAATACAAGGTACTCATTTTAGCTTCAGGGCTAGCACTTACAAGAAGATACTTTGTTTTGACACCTCCATCTTTCCACTGAGAGAAGCCAGAGGTTATCAGCCACCTTTTGATTTTTAATGACTTGGCCACCGCAGGATCGAATCCTTATTTCAGCGTCACCGCAGGTAGTTCTGAAGAGCAGAGTGTCCTGTCACTTATGTAACCACCATACTGCCACACACAGCATGAACAGCTGAGATTAAAGACAAGAACTTTGCTTTTAAACTCACAGATACAGCAAATCGAGTAGCATATTTGCCTTATTGTGTCCTTATAGTGGGATTCGGTAAACCAGCAGTAGATCGGTACAGTATACCATGGATCAGGTTATTCTCTGGTGGGGTTTTTTTTTCTGTCACTCTAAATGTTCATTGGGCTCAACGTGAGATCCAGTGAAGCAGTAAAGTGGTTAACTCATCCATGAGACAGGAACCAGATCACTGACACAGCCCGAAGGTCACATCAGTCACAGATCGTTTTCTAGTCCAGTGAAGAGGTGGAGAAATACACGTCAAATAAACAGTTATACATATTGGTGTGCACTGGTGCTTGGCTCTCGTGTGTGTTTGAGAAGATACTAACGTACACACTCTGGCCAGTATGCTGCTGAAACTTAGAAAGGTAGCCATGTCTTATTTTCTCATATTCTTATATATTTTCAATATTCCTTCCACCTGGATCACCATGGATTCATTTTTCACCACTTCCGGACCGTGGAATGTACGAGAGGTGTTCAAGTCAAACGGGGACGTTTCACTAGTGTTTGGATAACATCAAGGGAGAGCGTTTTCTCAGTATGCCTGTCCGATTCAAGGCTGAAATGCTGGCCTTCCAGAAACTCCTATAACGGTCGTTGATCGATCTTCTTTTGCACTATTCACATGTTTTACTGTAGGCCAAGAGTCTCAGCACCGTGCTGTGCTTGAAATCTTCTGTATATGTCAATCGCTTTTACACCTTCATTGACTAGAAATTTCATCACCGGTCCTGGTTTGACTTGAACGCCCATTGTATATTATACATTAGAAACAGGTGTGCACCTTGTAGATTCTCTGTCTGGACCTACATACATTTCCTCTGTGTACCATAGGTTAAATTTGTGCAAAATTATTGGTTAATAATTCTGATTATTTGCTTTAAAACAAGTCCTGTGTCTGAGGACTAGACCGATCCCAGACCGAAAAAGCCCACCCCTATAAACTTGCTTTTGGACAGAGCTTAAAAAAGCAAATCAGATTTTCTCCCAGTTGTGACTTCATATAAGAGATCCTACCCCCGCTCTATGCTCAGCTTCCCCCAGCTTTGCTCAAGTCTGATGTTCTTTAGTACAGTAAGTAAGACCACATTATTAGCTAGCGACTAACTACTTACTGTACAGTTAACCTAGCCTTCTTTAGCTCTTATTTGTGTTTTCACTTTTGTATAATATTGAGGATTTCATTGTTCTAATATGTTTTCCTTTTTTATGTTAATTAGAAATGAGAAAGGAAATGCCCTGATGATTGATAAGGTCCCAGTCATGGACAGGCCCAGTCCCTGTTTTCTGATTGGCTAGAAAAATGCACTTCATCAAAGGGGCATCCAGGAGTGGTTCATTTAGAGCTACAGTACATACACTGAAACAACGAGTTTAAAAAAATAGAAAGAAAATCAAGCAGCTAAAATTGAGGATCTGAGTGAACATTAACACACACACACACACACACTTTTTTTTTTTTAGATTTAGAAGACTTACATTAACTTGTTCAAAAAATGAGTATAATAGTGACCTTTAAATCCCAACTCTGGCTACTCTGATGCAATAAACATAAATACACTTTGGGATCTTGTAAATGACATTTAAATGCATTTTGCTTCGCTTTCCCTAACATTCCTTTTTTTTTTTTTTTTTTTTTTTGATGGATCCTCAAATGAAAATTGTTTTTTTTTTTTTTTGCACTATTCATTCTTACCTTTAAAGCCAAGGGTTTCTTTTAACATCATCCCTCTGTGCAAGCGGTTAAAGGCTTCTATTCAAAACCTTTTTATTCGACTAAACTAGCCAGTTAACCCCATTAAAGAATCATATAATAACGTAATTTTCTACGTGTGTTAGAACTGTTTAATAGGTTTAAGAAAATGAATTTTATTTATTGGTTTATTTGTAGGATTTTACCATTTTCACCATTTTCACTAAACTATCCTGGTACCTGCTATTCTTTAAGATTTTTAGAATTAATAGTTTCCTGAAAGCTTCTGATATGAAAACACTTCATATACATGACGCCTTTAAAGCATCCCCTAAAGGAAACCAAAAGAACCTAGAAACATCTTAAATTTTCATAATTAGACAGTGAAACCCACTGTGGAAGCCATTTACACTCAGATTCACACCTGTGCAGAGTATCTTTATCTAACAGTGCAGTACACTGAGAAACCCAAACTCAATGTCACCTGATAGAAGAGTTTTTTCTTTTTTTTCTTTTGGATTTTTATTTTTACTTTGAGACATTCTTCACAAGACAAGCCAAAGAAAAACATTATTGATTTTTCCTGGTGGTGCCTCCAACAGTGTAGGTAGAGGTTCAGAAAAGGTCATATGGCACTTAATGCTTACAGGATTATGTTCCATTAAAATACATATTCAGTTTAGAGAGTGAGTGAGACACAAAGCTCTGCATGCCTGACATGGCCGGGGCCGAGCGAGCGGCACGAGTGTTAATTAAAAAACTGACACCGTAAGCGACTTGATGACGCATGACGACGCAAATCTGGGGTTCTGAGGTTCTTATGTTAAACATGCATTATTTTTAAATAACCATCAACACATTCTTGGTCTTCTGTTGCTTTGTTTTTTTTTATCTAATCCGAGAAGGGTGTGTGTATGTAGGGTGTGTGATGTGGTGTATTATCCGCCCCTAATAAACCTGACCAACTCACTCAAGGGCTCGGTAATGAGCTCCAAAGCTGAGTCAGGTGGGTCTCACTCACTCACTCATCATTTATACCTCTTAATCCTGTATTCAGGGTCACGGGGAGCCTGGAGCCTATCTCAGGAGACTTAGGGCACATGGCAGTGTACACCCTGGACAGGGTGCCAATCCATCGCAGGGCACACAGGCACACACACATACACTCACTCATTCTCACACTACGGGCAATTTGGGAACACCAATTAGCCTAATCTACATGTCTTTGGACTGTGGGAGGAAACCGGAGTACCCGGAGGAAACCCACCAAGCATGAGAACATGCAAACTCCATGCACACAGAGACGGGAATCGAGCCTGGCCGGGGATCGAACCCGGACCCTGGCGGTGCAAGGCGACAGTGCTAACCACTACTCAGGTGGGTCTGATAGGGAGAAAAAAAGAAACAGTAAACTCTGCATTTCTGTGCTCCGTTGGGGCCAGTGTTGCCCTCAAAACACCTATAGAATGTACCGAGCTTCAAAGAAGACGCTAGTCATTCCATGCGTAAGCAGTGTTTGTAACATGGCATGGACCGAGCAACGATGCATGAGATGGGACAGAAGGCAGGACGCCATCACCAGCTGGAACAAGAGAGTCGTTTAACTCCCACTGAGTTTCCTTGTTCTTTGGTTTTTGTTCGTCTTCGAGTGTTACGAATTGATTAATGATGCCCGTTTATAACAACAGCAAGGATAATGATCCCCAATTTTTTATTTTTTTTTTGGTTTTCCTGCATTGCTTTGTCAGTGCTCTGGGCCTATAGAGGGATTCAAGGCTCCTGTAGTCATTCATTGCTCTTTTCACCAAAGCACAGCCTGACCCTGTCTCCGCACATAGTTATAATAAAATAATTTTAAAAAGAAAAAATTTTTTTGACTAAAACAGGTTGGTTATCTTTGAGTGCTGTGAATTTAAAGAGCATCAGAATGTCAGAACAATAAACTTAATTGATCTGTGTTACACAACAGTTAATTATGGTCAACAGACGTACCATTTTGTATTCACAGAATAATGGGCATGAAGGTCATCCGTGTGTGTGTGGGGGTGTTTCAGCAGGATTGCTTTGTGAGTTTTAATGTAGCTCGGTCCTTTCATTAGCACTGGCGGTATCCTGTATTTGTGTTGTTGTTAATAGGAAGCCAGTTTCCTGATTGCGCTCCTGGTAAGAACTGGTTATCACTTTATGCTGTATAATCAGCCCATGAAAGCCACCTGGGGGGTAATAAAAGTTTCTCTTCCTCCTAAAGTGCAATGGTGCTTACACTAATCAGGGATAATATTAACATCACCACCAGGTGAACTAAATAACACTGATTATCAAATATATCCCAGTAAACCGGTGACAGGATCATGGACACCCAAGGCTCATCCATGGCCACAGGGACCAAAGGCCAGGCCTGGTACGATCCAACAGAAAGGCAAATACAGCAGAACTTGCCAGAAATTTCCATCCTGGTCACAATAGAAAGCACCGGAACACCCAGTGCCCAACAGCACACTGCACACGGGGGCCAGTAGGCAAAACACCCGCCAAGTTCGCCAACCTGAATATCAAGCACCCATGGGATGCACCAGGCAAACAAATCTGATCTACAAAGGCCTCACCCTGCAACCCAAAGGCTCCAACCAAATGATCCACCACTAATATTCAGGTTCTGCGCCTCAAGTGTCCAGACCCTGATGGCACAAGGAGAATCCAAATCCAAACCTAGGCGGTTATAGATGTTAATGTTTTTATTGGTCGAAACCACCTGATCATTATTTTAGTATTATAGGTGCTGTTTGATGAAATCTAAATCTAAAACAAGCATACAGTACTTACTTTTAACAGGCAGGGCACTGGTGGCTCAGTGGTACAGTAGGTACAGTAGGTGTTTCGCCTGCCATGTGGAACCACGTCAACAAGACATTTTAACATCCAAGAAAATGCTCAGATATATTAGTTTCATCAATTATTACTGTACAATAAGTAGAGTAGTAAAAGAACTAATAGTAATAAAACTACAGTGACAAATAGGTAAATGATGTTCTTATACACATAAGAACATCGTACTACATATAGGGTTATTGTTTATCGAAACAAGCAGATGTGCAGATCTTTATCATTTCATTAGTCCTTTAATTAATTAACTAACAGGAATGTACAGTAAGAAGAACTATTTACAAACTTATCAGGAAGCTGGTGTAACACAGGCTGCTACCACGCGGAGTTCTGAACAGGCAAAGGTGCGGCCATTTATAGACACACGGTTGCCAGGCAACGCCGCAATCAGCGTGAACGCGCCTCACCTGGGGGCGTGTTTATTTAAGGGTCCTGATACCTTGGCACTTTGTGCGATCATTTAGGTAGCACCGGGAAGGTTTTAGGGCCAAAGAAAGAAAGAAAAGAAAAGTTCAATAGTGCAAAGTATAAATAAAACTCTCTTATATAAATTCTTGGTAAGGGCAAAGGGCCCATGAGGATATAGTTTTTGTTTTAGGTTCCAGAGCCCCGTCTGCTCTCGTGTAGACAGCGGAGTGCTGTTTATTTTGTGTTTTCAGTTTTCAGTTTCTTTCCAGTTTCTAATTAATCATCCCACGCTATCTCCAAACGGGAACGTTTCCTCACCCAGTCATACTGTAAGCACTCTCACCACCTCCTATTTCACTGACACCCTCTAAATCCTTGCATTAGGCCTCTTATAATATTATAACAACTCGTGGTGCGGCTTTCCATACTGCACACCGTAACAGCTGGAGGGAGATGTTTGGTTATTACATGACACTAAAAGATTAAAATTATCATTTGAAAAGAAAAATAAGCAGCAGAAACAGTACATAGTCAAAAAGTACTGACCTTGACACCTAATGTATACTGTATGTGGTTTCGCTTCAAACTTGTACCACAAAGTTTGAAGTAAACAATTGTCTAGACTGGAATGATGTCTATGTACTGTTGTACTGTATGCTGGAGGATTCTCATCTAATTTTTTTTTGACTGGGACTAAGAAGCCAGAACCTGAAGCCTGTGAGATCCACAAAGCCAGCTCCATGAAAAGCTGCACAGAGCCCTGACTGGACTCAACGCCACCAAACCATCACCTTTGGGATGAACTGGAACCACTAATGCTCAAACAAGAACTGCACAAACTTTCGCCTACATTGGTTTCATTCTCTACCTTATTTTCAGATTAAACAAAGCACAATTTAGTCTATAAATGTCATTAATTTCAGTAAAAGCAAAGATTTGCAAAAGTAATGGATCATCATTTTATCTAATGAGGATAATTACTGTTCTTTCAAGTTTTACAAAGATTGATGTGTTGATGCTAAAGGACTCATTTAATCAGCAACATGTTCTACTTGTTATTTATGTATTTATTTATTTATTTTTGCTTTTAGCCGGTTAAAAGCAGTTCTTAGGGTCTGACTCCAGTAGTGTACTATTACTAGTTATCAGTCTGTCTGTATTTTTTTTTAGGCCACTGTAATGCTAATTCCAGCAAAAATATTAAACCTACACAACAAGGCTTTATTTTGACAGTTTCTTGTCAACCTACTTATCAAGCTAATTAACCCCGGCTAGTTTGTAAAGCAGAATTGTAATTTATTTGTAAATAGAATTAACATGCATTTAATATTTTTCCTAATCAGACCTAGAGACCTGCATCTACACCTGATTATCCCTCTTGCACACAATGAGATAAATATGGTGTACACTCATGATGAACTCAACATTTTAAGCAAATTGTATGTTGACAGCTACATGTACAAAATCCTCGGAGATCCACAAGAGATAATGTCAGGGTGACGACATATTATTATTATTATTATTATAATGATAATAATGATAATAATGATGATGATGATGATGATGATGATAATAATGATAATGATAATAATAATAATGATGATGATGATAATAATAATAATAATAATGATGATGATGATAATAATAATAATAATAATAATAATAATAATAATAATAGTACGACTACTACTACTACTACTACTACTACTACTACTAATAATAATAATAATAATAATGTCCAGTAAAAGTAGAGCAATCTCCACTCTGGGTTTAAGCTCCTTAACAACCTCAAATCTCTCCTGTAACTTTGGACGTTTGACGCCTACGCTGTATGATGTGCATCTTGTATATTTGTGCTTCCTGTTTACTTAAAGCTGGCCAACAGCAGCTGGCTTCAAAAGTAAGCCCATCCCTATAGACATAAAGTAAATGCATATTTACAGGAGTTGCATGTGGTTGTGATTTGAGTGACAGCTGCAATGCAGGTGTCAAACCGCTAGCTGTGTGTTAAACATCACTTCAGCTAACCAGCTAGCCGGAATCGTCGTAGTTAAACATATTACACGAAATGCAGATGATGACACAGGATGTGATGACAGAGTTCAATCAAATTTCAATCAAATTAAATGCAAATTAAATGTTGGCCGACTTAGCGTTCCGTTCATTCCACCAATTAGCCCTTTTATGGATTAACTGGGGTTTAGGAGGAGTTAGCTAATGAGGAGGTCCAATAGTTGAGCTTCAACTAAGAGTTGAGCTTCTTCATGGAACCTACAGCACGGTTGACGTCACAGAGGATTCGCCCAGTTCTTATACAGTCTCCAGATGCTGACGCTGATTAGAGATGTAAGAAATAATGAAAGGATCTATGACATTAAGGAAATGAAAGAGAGAGAGAGAGAGAGAAAGCTAAATCTAAAAATCTAAGACATTTTGTGTAAATGTAGCATCCTGAATATTTGTGAATGTGTGTGTGTGTGTGTGTGTGTGTGTGTCAGAGCAAAATGACTGACAAGAGTAAGTGGTATTTAGCAAAGGATATTGTATCCCTCACCAATTCCATGTATTTTAATTAGCGCAATGGAGATTCAGCGTCTATACATCGTCTCCTGTTGCTTTTCCAGGACGAGCCGAAGCCTGACAATTTGACGCCCGAGGCATCATTCTGCATGCTGATTAACTAAGAGTTGTCTTTTCCTTTCTGCAATCAGAGCCAAGAGGTTTTACTCCACAACAAAAGCGGCTCTGTTCGACGTCAGGAGATGAAAACATGCTCCTGAAGTGCTAATTCCTCCCGCTGATTTATTCACGAGCAGGCCGAGCGGGTCACCGGATCTGTCAGCGATAGCACGTTTAACCTCTCCAGCGCACCCGCACAGGCGAGGGAACAGAGCGAGCTGCTCCGTTTCATGCTGCACTCTCTTGAACCACATATGCATATGGAAATGAGACACCGGAGACTCATCCTGAGAAAATCTTCCGAAAAAGGAGCCAGGCGGCGAGGTCTGAGCGAAAGCAAACACCCACGCTTCCAGCGCCCACTCAGAGCACCATCACACCCACTCACCTTGGACGGGGACCAGTTTAAGTGTTTGCATGTTGAGAAGTGTCAGCCAAGCATTGTGCTTTCAGAAAAAAGAAAGACACAGAACTTAAAGCCTGGCACTGCTGAGTGTTTCTTAAGTGCAGTTAGGAATGTGAGATCGCCCCGGCAACTCCTGAGAACATTACATCACTAACGAGGTTCAGATCTGAACTGTGGCTTGAAAAATCCTGCCTGAACCTGACCACTACAAAGTAAATACAAGGGGCGTTCAGGTCAAAGCAGGACTTGTGAAGATATTTCTTGTGAATGAAGGCGTAAACATTTTTGCACGATTGACATTTACAGAAGCACAGTACAGTGATGAGACTCTTAGAAAAACACATGAATGGTGCGAACGTTTTAAAGAAGGCCGTATGGCCATGAATGACGATCCTGGCCGAGGTGGCTCTGCATGCACTACAGTTGTTACAGTTGTGTAGACACAATCATTCACCAACACCACTTCCACATTATACACACTCGTCCTGACCCCGCTCCAAGACATTTTCACATGATTGGGCCTTTAAAGGAGTTCCTGGGAGGCCAGCGTTCCAGACGGGAAGCGCCATCTCCCATCATGGCTCCAGCAACTGAGAAAACTTTCTACCTCTACACAAAATCTACCTTCAAAGTCTTGGTTTGATTTTGATGCAGTTTTAAGATTAAGAAAAGGCGAAGCCGAAAAGAAACTGGAGGTTTATGCATGAAAGCGTTAACTTGCAGTGATTCATCAGAACAAAAAATAAACATCTCCAATGACATATGGTGATATGGAGGAGAATACGAAATAAATTGGAGGAAATAAAGCATCAGGAAGAGAAGTGACTACTCACGCAATGCAACATGTATTAATATCGTGAACATGTCCAATGTGATAAACAGCCTTAGTGGAGTGTCCTGTCATGTCTTGTTCTCCAACAATCAGAGGTAAAACTGTAACGTCTTCATGATGCACTACTGGAACAGTATAACTGGTTATAGCTGCTATAACATAAACTCATTTTAATGCACTTCCCCAAACATCCCCATTAAATGCATTAGGATTCTGATGTGTCATTCTTTAATTAATAAAAATATGGCTTGTCTTTGCATACAATATTGCTGTGTCGTAAAAGGAATAAAACACTGTATGTGTATCTGCTGAGGTCAATGATTTAGTTTCCAAAACAGAACACCTCCACGTATGAACGTCCAATAACAACTTCGAATGTCCAAGCAGCAGTCCAATCCAACAGCTTACTGTAGCATTCAGTATGTACACACCAGCAGTGTCTAATTGTGATTCCTCACCAGCCTTCAAACTGCTCTTGTATTTTGAAACAGGATCAGCACCTCATCACGGCTGTGCTCCTTTTCCCTAGTGGTGTGCGCTTGTCTTTTCTCTCCAGCTGACAGATTTAATGACACGTCTGCCGTTTACGAGATGATCGAGCCACGGTGAAAGCAGGATCACATGTCTGTCTACCAGAAAGGGAAAAAAAAAATCACTGGCTGTGTTTGGACTTCAGGAGTACTTCTGCTGGTGTGAAGCTCAATCCCAGGTTACAATTTTACTGTAGGTTCGAAAAATGGTCTCAGACATTAAATACCCATGTTTCCTCGGATTTCTGGAACAACATTTTGGGAACTTTTGCCGAATATTTGAAGTTTTTTGGGAACAAAGCAGAAACTTCTTACAACATTGTAACAGAACCTTCTTACAACATTATAACGAGTGAGATCAGGAGGTCAGACTGTACAGGAGATGCTGCAATAACACACGGCCAAGTTCCTATAATGTGCAAGTGGTGTTGCTGAATGATTGTGTGTACAGTTCCCATAGACAGACGCGTCTCTTCCAAAAGTTGGATTTTCAAGGATCAGGCGTTCCACTTTCTGAATGTTCGCAGTGGTCCCCGAACCACTTCGGCGTATTTTTGGGATGTTCGGCCTCCTCTAAAACATTTGCACCATTCAAATACTGATTGCTGATAAGTGTCTCATCACCGTACTGTACTTGAAGTCTTCTATAAATGTCAAGCGCTTCATTCACCAGACATTTCATCACAAGTCCCGAGTTGACTTCACTACCCCTGAAGCTATACAGTAATTCGCTTTATTGTTTTATATATTGTATATAAATGGCAGAAGAAAACATGCTTTCGAAAATACTTCCATATAATATGAACTTCTATAAAGAGCATTAAAGAGGAAAAAAATAATCGGTTGTGTAAATAACTGATAATAATAGTTATGATAATAACTGTTATAAATAATAACAAATAAATAGATTTGTGCACGTAAGATTTTATACGTAAATCATTTGTAGGTTTTACTGAGCATGCTGGAAAACATACCAGAGTCACTCACTCCATTTTATTTTCATGCAAATCCCAGGAGTTTTTTTTTTTTAAATTATTATTCCACCAGTATTCCAAACATGGTCTTGCTTTCTTTACAGGCATGCAAATATGCAAATATTCTTCTGTAATGTAATATATTTATTACTCTGTAAGTTATGTTTGGAAATACATAATAATTTTGTACACAATAATGCAGACATGATAAACATATATAACAGCATCTGTACTACAGAGAATACTTTTGCACACTACTATTACAGTTTTCTGCTTTGTGATGTTGTATCATAAACAGTTCCGTTTTTTTTTTTTTTTTTTTTTCCCACAAAGGGTCCAGAAAATGTTTTTGCAACGTTTCAGGCTGTGAACTGGTGTTCCGGGACGCAGTCACTGCTTTGGATGACGTGTAGCTACGGCTATATAGGTCAGGAACAATGCTCGAGCAGGTCCTGGGATATTTAATCAATTTATTCATCGTCTGTAACCTCTTTAATGTGATTACTTTGGCATTTAAGGGACACTCAAGTCTGCATTATGGTCTCGGCTCCCTTCCAAAAAAAAATCGAGAAAAACTCTTCCCTGCACCATTACACCCCCGGCAGCGTGGACCGTTGACACAAAGCAGGAAGTATCCATGGTTTCAAGCTACTTTGCCAAAATGTTGACCCGTCCATCTGCAGTTTGTCAGGAGCACAAGTTTTATTGAGTCAGTGCCCCCTGTAGGCTCGGCTTCCTCCTGCTGAAGCACGTCCACGTCACACTGTGCTCCTCAGGAACGGTGGAACGCCGCTTTATTTGGTTTCCTCTCACCTTCCTGTCAGCAGGCTGGTTGTTCTCCTCTGACCTTTACGCATTACAAGTCATTTTATTCCCCACAGAGCTTGTTTTTTTTTTTCCCTTCACACCATTTTCTGAACTCGGTGTGTGTGTGTGTGTGTGTGTGAGGAATGAATAGTTACACATTTTCTAAAGTTAACAAATCATGGCTAACTCTATCTCTTTCCACATGCCGTCACGTGATCAGCCGATTAGATATTAGCATTAGCGAACGTTCCTGATAAAACCTGCACTCGTGCCTCGGCTTATTTTTGCACATGTCAAAACACAAGCGAGCTGGAAAACTGATGCAGAAATAGACATGCAAGCTGATTAAGTAACAGGGTCTACTCAGGATCGCTCAGCTCTTTCAACAGAGCTAATAACACATCTGGGTTTTGTGTGTGTCTGTGTGTGTGTGTGTGTGTGTGTGTGTGTGTGTGTGTGTGTGTGTGTGTGTGTGTGTGTGTGTGTGTGTATGCTCTTGAATTGGTGATTATGCAATCTGGTGCTTTTCTACTAAAATGCTAAAATTGTACTAAAACACAGGACCCGATGCAGAGTACGATTAGAGACTATGTGTGTTGATTAGTACAACTGAACGGTGGGTATTAAATCCGTGCAAATTTGTTTTCAGTATTTAGAAACAAATTTAATCCACAACATTTATAAAAATGGGATAAAATCTTTAACATAACCCGCAAATAATGAGGAGGTTTGTTGATGATATGGGTTTTTAGATATTTATAACACTGCGTGTAAAAGTGTTTCAAATTATATTTGATGCATCATTTATATGCATATTCAATACACTGCATGTGAATGTGTGAACTGTCCAAAAGTCTTGACACCCCATACTGTTTCATACTAAATTTAATTAAATGATGTAGATTCAATAAAGGTGGCAATAAAGGTGGCAGTGGTTAGCACTGTCACCTTGCAACTCCAGGGTCCGGGTTTGATTCCTGTCTCTGTGTGCATGGAGTTTGTATGTTTTCCCTGTGCTTGGTGGGTTTCCTCCGGGTACTCCGGTTTCCTCCCACAGTCCAAAGACATGTAGGTTAGGTTAATTGGCATTCCCAAATTGGTTGTACCTAAGCCTCCTGGGATAGGCTCCAGGCCCCCTGTGACCCTGAATACAGGACTAAGCGGTATAGATGATGAGAGAGAGTGAGATTCAATAAAAAGAAGTTAGAACAAATGTTTGACTATGACAGTGCCTAAAGATACAATTTAAAAATTGGTTGCTTATGTAAAAACCTCACCAGTGACTTCATTTCCCCTCTCGTCTGTTCCAACCACTCAGCCTTCAGCATCATCAATATAATAATCACCTGCCTGATCATCTCTCATCATGTGCACCTGTCTCTCACTGGTTCATGCATTAACCTAGATGTTTTTATGCTTGAAAGATTCATAGGTCACAGTGTTACTTAAAAAACAAAACAATTCCTCTGAAACAGCTTACAGTACTGTAGGTACAGGGACTGGACGGAAAATTAGAATTAAAATTCTTCCTGAAGCCTGGAGAACACTACTCAAGACTATATTTAAAATGCAAGAAAGTCTGGCTCCGTGGATGCAAAATATGAAGAATAAATGTAATATACTGTATATTGACATGGGTTCAGGTCTAGCATGGTCCATTTACAAACAGAAATATTTTTTTCCCCTTAAGTTTATAAAAAATCAGCCAAATGAATGCATTGCTTATTTAAATAAGTTTCACACATAATCTTCATTCCGTCTATGAGAGTGTTCCAGCGCTTAACAACAATCATTTTTATTCCAATTTGTCACACTTTAAAGGTTTTTATTTGAGTCACCCTTGGGGAAACATTCATTTTGATAATTTGTGATTTTGTGTAGGAAGTTCGTAAGGATAAATCAGACAGACGCTGCGATGAGAATGTCAAATAGTTTTGATGAAGAGAGAAATGTTATGATAAATTACAAGATTTGAACTTTAATATTTTCCTCAAACAGCATTAAACTCGCTCTCTATCAGCGCAGACATTATTTACACATGAATTTTAGTTACTCAGTTCTTGTGTAACTCACCCACAACACGCCAACCTGCACCCCTACTGTAAATGAGTCACTTTAATAAATCTGGACCCGAGTGCATTACAGAATTTTGTTTTAGCGATGAACCTTAAGGTTATTTCGATTTCTTTCCTGCCTCACAGCTCCAGGGTTCCTGGTTCTAGCCTGAGCTCAGATAACTGACATGTTCTCTCCCAGGCTTCCAGTGAGTTCTCCGGTTTCCTCCCACCTCATTGAAACACAAGACCGTAATAAAGTTCGTTAAATTCTATGTGTGACAGTGCGTCTTCTCCAGCTCATGCCGTATGATGAAGACACTCTAACTTAGACCTGTAGGTACTTTAGGTGAAAATGACTGCGTTCTGTTTATGTCCTCAAGCAGCGTGGTGCAGAAATGAGCTTGTGTAAAACAGACTTGTTCAAACCTACTCCAACATCCTCTTGTTCGCAGATTTTAGATGAGTGTTATAGCAGTGGTTAACACTGATATTTTGATCAGGGATTAAATTTGGGCTACACGTGAGAGGAGGTTGAGACCAGCTTGGGGCAAGAGTGACACAAGTGTGAGACAAAAGTGACCAGTCTGAGATCGGTGTGAGATGAGTATAAGGGAGCTTGTAATGAGCTTGAGATGAAGGTGAGGTGAATGTGCAGCGAATATGAGACTGCATGATATGAGACCAGTGTGAGACCAGAATAGGACCAGCAGATGAGTGTGACCCAGCATGAGACTAGCATGAGATGAACAATCGTTCAAATGAGACCATGGTAACTTGAAGTGCGCACTAGATGAGCATGAGACCAGCATGAGATGAGTGTGAGGTGATGTTTTTCCATCAGACCAGCATAAGACAAACATGAGATCAGCATTAGACCAGCATAAGATGAGTGTGCGATGAGACCAGTTTGAGATGAGCATGAGACCAGGATAAGACCATGTGAGATTAGTGTAAAATGAGCATGAGACCATCATGAGATCAGCAGAAGATGAGTGGGAGCCAGCAAGAGACTAGCATGAGATAAACAATCGAGAGACCAAGGTAACTTGAAATGTGTGTTAGATTATTATGAGACCAGCATAAAATGAGTATGAGGTGAGTGTGTAGTGAGCATGAGATGAGTTTAAGACAAGTGTGGGAAGAACATGTGACCAGAATGAGATGATTGTTGGGAATGTAGGATGAAAAGTAAAAATGTGTGTTGCGAGAACGACACAAACGTGATTGTTGAAGTGTTGGTTGAAGCAGGTTGTGTGCGCCTGTGCGCTGTGTAATCAAACCCTCCTGTTAACGAACAATGGGCAGAACGGAGCTACTCCTTGCCACAGCGCTGGAGCTAATGGGTTTGAGGCAGCCACCGCTGACTTTTTCTCTCAAAGACCCAATTAGCTGATAAAAGTCTATACACTAGGACGTTCATTTAGGAAGCGCAGCGAGAGGATAAAGTGATATTGGTGCATAATTTAAATATTTTTTTTTCGTCTTGAGTGCAGTAGTGTCTGTCGTTACATTTTCATGATCCTCCCCTGAGACACTGAATCTGGCTGGAACACTGTTTCAGTTACAGCTACAGCATGCAGAAGAGCATTTGTTTCTTTATTTCGTTCTCTGGTGTGTGTGTGTGTGTGTGTGTGTGTGTGTGTGTGTGTGTGTGTGTGTGTGTGTGTGTGTGTGTGTGTGTGTGTGTGTGTGTGTGTGCGTGCGTGCGTGTGTGCGTGTGTGTGTGTAAGAGAGAAAGAGAGGGAGCGAGGTGTGGGGTGAGTGTTGGGTCACAGATGAGGAGTTGTCCCTCACTGGGACCACCATGGACAGGACAGGAGACACACACACACACACACACACGCACACACACACACACACACAGCTACTGTAATGTGAGCTGAGTCACAGAACTGAAGGTGATTCGCTGCAGTCAGTCCTCAGGCCGTGTCTGTGTTTATGATCAGGTGTGTTTAGTTCACATCATGGTTGTGTATCAGTGTGGCTTCCTCATCAACGACATCAGAAGCAGGACATGCACAGCTCCACACCGCCCCCATGTGGCAATTTTAACTACCAAAAAAGTCATTTGTGAAAGCTATGCAAACTCTCTTTGACTTTTTTCCCTTGGTTTCACTCTCTCTGTCTCTCGCTATCTCTCGCGTGCACACGCGCGCGCGCACACACACACACACACACACACACACACAAAACTAATTTATGCCTCCTGTTAATTTTTCTTTCTTTCCTTCATTTCCCATCATCCTTTGTTCTTCTGTCTATTTGTCCTTCATCTCTCTTTCTTTCCTTCATTCTATTTGTTTGCTCTCTCTGTCCTTTATTTGTCCCTCCACATTTTATGTTTCTTCTATTTGCTGCTTCTTTCTGTTTTAATTGACCCCCTTCATCTCTTTTTTCAATTTATTTCTTTGTTTCTCTCACAATGTTTTCTGTCCTCCATCTCTCTCTTTTTCTTCATGTGATCTTTTTTTCTTACATTTTCTTGATTGGTTTCTCCTGTTTTCCTTTTTTTTTTTTGTCTCTGTTTTACAACTTTTCCCAAGTTTTGGTTAGTGCTTTCTTTTATCTTTCTTTTCATTACAGTGCTTTTTTTCTGAAAAAAGTTTTTTTAATCACTTTCTTACTTTTCAATAATTCTGTTTTCTTTCTTTTTTTCATTTACATCATTACTTTTTCTCAGGTCTTTCTCACTTGTCCTCAGGACTTAGTAGCACAGCAGTTTTTTTGTTTGTTTGTTTCTTTCTTTTTTTATAATTGTTGTACAGGATCAGTTTGTACAGTATTTTCTCTAAATGTAGGTTTGTTTGCACTGTAGCAGCATGGTGGTGAAATAAGCATGTGAAGCCTGCAGTATAGCTTCCAGGTTAGCATTATGCTAGCTGCATGTCTGTACAGTAAGCTGACACGTTAGCTTTGTTAACTGAAGAAGCAAATCCAGTCCCAACTCTTCATTTACTCAAGGTTAAAAACAGACACCGGGTGTAGATTTATTTTTCAGACACCTCACAAACACAGTTTAGCTCTCACCCTGTGGTGCAGACATTACGCATGCTAACCTTTCAACTCTAAATCCTTACAACAATGGCTAAATCTCATGTGTCTCCCGGCTGGGTGTAAGGGAAAGTGGAACCATTAACAAAAACCTGGAATTGGATTGTTTTGTTTTCCAACACAATCTTTCTGGCTAATGAGCCACATAACTAAACTGCTTGAGACGCAAGAGGCCCCTTGAGCACCCCCCCTTTAGGCTTTAATGGTTCTGCCCAGTTCACAAATAGACTCATCGATTAAGGGGAGATAATCATGACTGAAGTTGTAATGAAAGCAAGATCAGAGCACAGCATTCGAACACAGACTACAACAACAGTGTGCCTTTTTTTCCTGAGGAAGTTTATTTGTCATGTGCACAAATTATCAGTGGCATCTGTACATCAAAACGCTTTACTTGCTTCACAGCTGTGTGATGTAAACAGCATCCACCTGAAGATAAAGATAGGAGATATACAAGTACTGTATATACATACAGTATATATGCATGCCTATTTAGTATATTAAAGTACAGGTCTGTATAGTTGACACTGGAATATGTGCAAAATGTAGTGAAATATATAGCAGCTGTGTGCAGATGTCATGTCTAAGCAGTTTATACAATATAGACACAGGAGAGAATAAAAAGAATTCCAGCTCTAACATTAAAAAAGTAAATAAAACAGGATTCAATTAGATGCAGCAATATATATATATATATATATTGTATTATGCAAGGGAAGTTCAAATCAAACTGGGACTCTTAGCCATTTGAATGGGAAACGTTTTAAAGAAGGTCGTGAACAGTGGCGGCTGGTGCAAAAAATCTTTGTGGGGGGGGGGGCAAACAAAATTAAAATTAAACTTTTAATACTCGCCTGTATTTATCATACCTATTTTATGAGGTGATTATGCGGTGATCATTACTACTAGCATAAAATGAAGGCATGACTCACATCGCATTCAGTCAGCAGCTGCGCTTGCCATAAGAAGTGCTGGAAGACTCGTTGAGAATGGTTCAATCACATGAGCCCAAATATTTAAAAACAATATGATTCGCTAAGAACAAAAGTGGGAGGGTTCAGGGCACACACTGCTGCGCCCGAAGGATGATTTGAAAAGATCCAATCAGAGCTCAGCCTCAGGTCACATGCTTTTCAAAGATTTACGTGCCTACATAGACACTCGTTTGTCCGGCGCCCCGCGTACACGAACACAAATGAACGTAATACAGTTTCGATTTTTTAAAATTGCAAATAAATTATATTAAGAAATACAGCGGAATATTGTGACTAAATGACTTTATTTCATTATTAAAATTAGTAATTATTATGTTAAATAATTACATGTTAAAGTAGCATTCTTCTCTGCCTAACTTTAAGGGGGCCCCTGCGCCCCGTATTGACCGGCCGCCACTGGTCGTGAATTTGTCTGTGAATGACGATTCTGGCCGAGGTAGCTCGGAGCCTACTGCAGTCCTTTCTGTGAACATTCACAAAGTGGAACGCCTAATCAACAGTTAACTCGCGAAAGAGACATATCTGTTTTTGGGAACTGTACATACAATCGTGGCCAAAAGTTTTGAGAATGACACAAATATTAGTTTTCACAAAGTTTGCTGCTAAACTTCTTTTAGATCTTTGTTTCAGTTGTTTCTGTGATGTACTGAAATATAATTACAAGCACTTCATACATTTCAAAGGCTTTTATCGACAATTACATGACATTTATGCAAAGAGTCAGTATTTGCAGTGTTGGCCCTTCTTTTTCAGGACCTCTGCAATTCGACTGGGCTGCTCTCAACCAACTTCTGGGCCAAATCCTGACTGATAGCAACCTATTCTTTCATAATCACTTCTTGCAGTTTGTCAGAATTAGTGGGTTTCTGTTTGTCCACCTACCACAAGTTCTCAATGGGATGAAGATCTGGGGAGTTTCCAGGCCATGGACCCAAAATTTCAACGTTTTGGTCCACGAGCCACTTAGTTATCACTTTTGCCTTATGGCACGGTGCTCCATCGTGCTGGAAAATGCATTGTTCTTCACCAAACTGTTGTTGGATTGTTGGAAGAAGTTGCTGTTGGAGGGTGTTTTGGTTCCATTCTTTTTTCATGGCTGTGTTTTTGGGCAAAACTGTGAGTGAGCCCACTCCCTTGGATGAGAAGCAACCTCACACATGAATGGTCTCAGGATGCTTTACTGTTGGCATGACACAGGACTGATGGTAGCGCTCACCTTTTCTTCTCTGGACAAGCCTTTTTCCAGATGCCCCAAACAATCGTAACCATGGTGACCTTTGCAGGTCACCATGGTTAACAATGAAAGAACAATGATTTCAAGCATCATCCTCCTTTTAACATGTCAAGTCTGCCATTCTAACCCAATCAGCATGACATAATGATCTCCAGCTTTGTGCTCGTTAACATTCTCACCTGAGTTAACAAGACGATTACTGAAATGATCTCAGCAGGTCCTTTAATAATGTCACGTTTCTGGGTGCGAGGCATAAATGCAGAGGATCCAGGTTTTAAAGGAAATGATTTATTTTTATAAACACAAAACAGGGAAATCAAATAAACAGAATACTTTAAGGGAAACTGAAACTAAAACACGTATAAAGACATTGAAAGCCACGAACTAAACATACAGACATTAACAAGGTGGAAATCAACAGATGCAAGACGCTAAACTGAACTAAAACAAACCATTTATAATAAAACTAATGAGCAAGTCGGTTCAGGTGAGCGCCCCCACGTCACCTGACCGAAGTGCATGACGGGAAATGAAGTGAAAACAAAAGAACTACAAACAAAATCACAGGGCGCTTTGGCGCCCTCTAGGGGTTATCCCTGACATAACCCCCCCTATGTCCTGTGGGCCAGGTGGCCTGATTCCCCTGTTGAAGCAGGGCGGCGGAGCCAGAAGACTTTGGCCGTCCTCATTAATGCAAGGCGGCGGTGGCCGAGGGAGCTCGCCGTCCTTCGTGATGCAGGGAGGCGGATGCAAAAGACTTTCGCCGTCCTCTGTGATGCAGGGCGGCGGTGGAGGAAGAGGCGGCTCGTCGTCCTCGGCAGCGCATGAAGGCGGCGGCGGAGGAAGAGGAAGCTCGCTGACCTCGGCGGCGCATGAAGGTGGCGGCGGAGGAAGAGGAAGCAGCTCGCGATCCTCGGCGGCGCATGAAAGCGGCGGCAGAGGAAGAGGAAGCAGCTCGCGATCCTCGGCGGTGCATGAAGGCGGCGGCGGAGGAAGAGGCGGCTCGCAAAGCTCGCCGTCCACGAAGGCACCGTGCTGCGACGGAAGCTCGCCGTCCACGAAGGCACCGTGCTGCGACGGAAGCTCGCTGTGCACAACGAAGGCGCGGTGCGGCGGCGGCAGCTCGCTGTGCTCGGCGGCACTGTGCAACGGCGGCAGCTTGCTATCGACGAAGCAGCTATGCGGCAGAATATAGAGCTCGCTGTCGTCGCCGCCGCTGTGCGGCAGAAAGATGAGCTCGTCTTCATCGTTGCCGCTGCTGAGCCCGCTTTCGTCGTCGACACTATACAGCAAATCATAGGGCTCGCCGCTGTCATCGTTGAAAGCCATGTAGTTGAGCTCACCGTCTTCGTCGTTGCTGAAACCCGGGAAAGGAGCTGGAAGGTCTGGACCTTCCTCGAGGCGTAGCTGCATCAGCATTTCCTGGAGGTCAGCTACCTGCTCCTGCAGGTTACGGAAGCGCCCTTCCTTCCCTTTGGCGCTCCGCCCGACGCTGCTCCAGTCTAGCTGGGAGGCTGCTCCCGGCTGTGCATACCGCCCACACGCCGTTCCTTGTAGCCGCACGCTGTGGGGTGCCCCTTTCCCCCGCTCACCTCTGAAACTAGACCTCCTGGTCTCTGCCTTCCGGCCGGTGCGGGGACTCATGTCACCTCGAGCTGCGTCACCTCTGAACGGCGTGCGCCGTATCGCCATCCGGCAGCCATCCCAGTCCTGCTCCTCTTGCTCCTTCCTGTCCGGTTTCCTTCTCCGCCTTCCACTACGCCGTTTGGTTCCCCTCCTGCTCTCCGCGTCGGTTTCCCAAACTCCAAACATCGTTGCCCCCCCCAAAAGAATCTCCCCGGGGAAGGGCTCCTCTGCTATGCCTCTTTTGTGGTCTTGCGTTCTGTCACGAGTTGTGGTGTGAGGCATAATTGCAAGAGGCTTCTTCATAATTGCTAGAGAACGCCCTCTAGGGGATATCCCTGACAAATGACAGCAATGAAATGCAGTGGAAAGTTTTTTTTTTTCGGGATTAAGTCCAAAGAAGGACTATGCAATTCATCTGATCACTCTTCATAACATTCTGGAGTATATGCAAATTGCTATTATAAAAACCTAAGCAGCAACTTTTCCAATTTCCAATATTTATGTAATTCTCAAAACTTTTGGCCACGACTGTACAATCATTCACCAATACCACTTGCACATTAGAAGAACTTGGCTGGGAGTTATTTCCACACCATCCGCACAGTCCTGAACCTCGCTCCAAGCCATTTCCCCATGTTTAGGAGTACCTGGGAGGCCAGTGTTTTAGACGTGATGCTGGAAATTCGATCATGCCTCTGGCGTACTGAGAAAACTTTGATGGTGCCTTGATGATGTCCACGCACTAGTATCCAGATGCTGGGATAAGTGCATTAGTGTAGAAGAGGATAATATAGAGAAAAAAAGCGTGGTTTTTACGCCCAGAACTGTGTTCTGTTATTGTGCACAATAAAAAAGCCCCACTTTGACAGGAACAGCCCTTGTAGATGAAATCAATACATTTACAGTATATAGAGTACAGAAACAGGGGTTAGTCCTTAGCATCAGTTATGTGGTTCAGTAAAAGTGCAACAGAAACATGTGAAGAGCTTGCGCATGAGTGTCCTTGAGCTCCTGGTGAGGTGAATGTAGCGGAGACATGAGTGTAAGTGCACTAGAAGGAGCAATGTCTGGATTACAGTTTATTCAGCATCCTGATGGCCTGCAGGTAGGGGAACGCCTAGAGATTCTGTGCCCCTTGAAAACCTAATCAACCTCCAATCTTGATGAAACAAACTTTTTTGAAATGGCATACCATTTTTGTCAACCTCCTGTAAGTTATGGCCCATGACGTACCCCCACCTGCTTTACAACACTACTGGAAACTGTTTTTTGTCCTGAGTAATTTTGAGAGCCTTCCTTAGACATGTTGTATGGGAGATTTTTGACTTATGCACGCAGTCTGGATGCTTTCATTTATGCATCTGTAGAAGTTGGTGGGGGGAGATCAAACTTCCTGAGTTGCTGACAAGCACTGTCTTAGGGTTTAGAGACCATTTGATACTTGATACTGTTACCTCTTTTCACAGCAATTTGAAAATCCTCCTGAGCCTTCTCTAGTGCATGATCATCATCATCTTAATATTTTGATACTGATCTTGATGCAGAGGATACTGTCGTTACAACACTCTGACCTCATCTCTGTATACTGTCTCATCTCCGTCCGAGATGATTCACAGGATTGTGTCGGCATCAGCGAACGGGAAATGATACTGTATTTAAGCTGTGCTTGTCAGTGAATTAAGGGCTGAGATCACATCCCTGTGGAGATCCTGTGTTCAGAGAGGATGTGGAGGAGATGTGGCATCTGCTAGTCAGAAAGTCCAAAATCCAATTGCACAGAAGTATCTGCTGTTCTATGTTCATCGTAAGCACTGTGATGAAGAAAACTTATTGTATGAGTGTATGAGAACACAAGAAGTAGTATACTGCAACTGTATCTTCCATCAATCAATTTCAACAGTATGCAGACTACAGAGTGTCCATAATGGCCAAAAGGGAGGAACAGAGATGGATTTTGACATGCCATTCAACGATCGTAGAGATCAGAGCTACAGGCGGTAGTCATTAAGACATCCGGCTGCAGACAGATTAGGGATGGTAGCAATGGTGTTTTATTTTTCAAAGCATGGCTAATCACAGACAGTCTTACAGAGAGATTAAAGATATCTGTGTGGCTAGAACATGCTTTGGACCAACTGGCCTACGGACGCCTTCAGGACCTGGTGCCTTGTATGAGTGGAAATCCCGAAGGATCTGATCACCTTAGGCACAGACCTGGGTAGAGGAAGAAAGGAATCAAGATATGCGCTGAGATTCATCTGACACCACATTCAGGGACAAAATAATGGGAAACTTGGACAGATTGAACACAAATGGGAAACAGATTGGACAGAAGGAAATACATTAATGCGCTCATCCGAATTATATGTTTATATAGAAACAGCTAATTGCTGCCCTTAACCATTTCTTTAATGTTCCTTTAAATAATTTGTTCTTTCATTCTTTTAGTTTTTTCCCTTTTTTTGTTGTTGTTTTCTTCATTTTTCTTATTCATCTTTTGGGAGTGTAAGAAGTAAGAAGAAGTTTTGTACATACCAACAAGGGTGCTTTTAAATTAGGATGGAAAAGGATATTTTTAAAACATTATTTGGACTATTTGCTCCTGGTGATGGTGCTGGAACAGTATTTTTATTTTTTTGCATGATTAAATAAATTGGGAGTCTGTCTATCAAGATATGAAATGCCCCTATAACATCAAATCAACATGGCTGGGCAAAACCTCAGAAATAAACACCTTCTTACCTTTAAATGAGTTATCAGTATGAATAAAATAAATGTTTTGTCTGTACATTGGCCAGAACTGGCTCTTTCAATGAATCTTTACATTTCAGACATTGGAGGACCCGAAATAGAAACATTTCTGTTGGTCTCTCTGTCTGGACAGATTTTGTCACAGCATCATGCAAAACTGTCTGGACAGAATTTGGAACTTTGCCAGTACTTATGTATTTGTCGTAAGTTAATGTATACCATGGCATAGCATGTTGATAGCTAATAAAACCTGTTCATGTAGTTTCCCACATCAAGTGTCAAACGCGGAATGTTGGAAATATACTGATGAATTACAGTTTACAACGGACCACAGAAGTATATTATTATTATTATTATTATTATTATTATTATTATTATTATTATTATTATTATTATTAAATTTGTTAATCTGACTTTTCAATGCTGTACACATTCCATATCTCTGAAGTGATATCTGAATCTTTCGCTACAAGTTCTCAGCACTGTGTTGCATGCTCCTTCTACTTCATTTAATGAATTAACGCAGTTTGTAATTTGGTTGCCTGTAATATAGCAACATATGACACAAAATCTCTAACAGTACAAACTGTTCTAATGTGGAAAATAAACCCTTTCACATAATATACAACTAAAAATGTACTCATACAGTAGGTAAAACAGATTCCAGTCCAACAAACTGATCCAGTTTACGAAAGATTTCAGTACCATCAGGATTATAAAGCCAGATTATACTTTCCTGGCCACCGTCGCGCTCGGCCTGCTCATCAGGGACTAATTGTCCCAAATTTTTGTTAGATTCTGTAAATCTGCTTTTCGACAATGACCATTGTTAAAAAGCGCTGTATAAATTTAATTGTATTCGAAGCCAGGAAATATGACGAGTATGACGTCAAAATATACATGCAGTATACACAACCAACCACCAGGAGGAGCCAGAGGACAAGACGGTCACTTGGACCATTCAGCCCTAACACTAAAAGCTCTGGGGTCAAGTGAAGAACATTAGTTATTTTGTTTCAGTGGCACCTGTCGAGGGGTTGGATATATGAGACAGCAAGTGAATGGTCAATTCCTAAAGTTAATGCGTTGGAAGCAGGAAAAATGGGCAAGTGAAAGGATCTGAGTGTCTTTGAAATGGGTGAAATTGTCACAGCTAGGCAACTGGGTCAGCAGGTCCTGACAGGTGTTCCCGGTGTCCAGTGGTTAATATCTTCCAAAAGTGATCCAAGAAAGGACAACTGGTGAACCATCAACAGGGTCATTGGCGGCCAAGGCTCACTGATGTAAAAGAGGAGTGAAGAGTAGAGCAGGTCATCCAATCCAACAGGACAGCTACTGTAGCACAGATTACTGAAATAGGACCTGTGTCTTCTAAAGAATTGGACTATGAAGCATTCTAAGAAAGTGGCCTGGTCTAAATGAACCAAATGTGCTTTTACATCATGTGGACAGCAGGGTGTGTGGACTGGTGACACAACCCTCAGGTAGAGATGGCACCAGGATGCACCTAACACACAGTATGGATGCAGATCAATTCCTGCTTTCTGTTTCACCCAAATGAGGATGGGATCCCTGTTGAGTCTGGTTCCTCTCAAGGTTTCTTCCTATTGCCATCTCAGGGAGTTTTTCCTTGCCACTGTCGCCCTCGGCTTGCTCATCAGGGACTGACCATTTTGATTCATACACATTCACATTTGCTATACAAATCAAATTGAATTGAACTATGGGAAGAAAATGAGCCAGCGGAGGTGGAGTGATGACTGGCCAACGTTCTGCTGGGAAACCTTGGGTCCTGACGTTCATGTGGATTTTACTTTGACACGTCCCACCTATCTAAACGTTGTTTTAGACCAAGTTACAAGTTCCCATCATGGAAACATTGTTTAACTTGATGCCAGTGGTCGCTTTCAGCATTATAATATGCCCTGACACATGCAAGCATGGTTCACGAATAGTTTGAGCAACATGACAGATATCAATCTAAGCATCTTTACGATGAATAAACAAGTCCGATCCCAAATAAACAAGTCCGATCCACCACACACCTTAAATAAAGGAATGAAAGGATCTGCTTGGCTGAAGATAGCACAGCACACCTTGAGGGCTCTTGTGGAGTTCATGCCTCAATGGATTCGAGTTATTTTGGTGGCACAAGGGGAACTACACCATATTAGACACGTGATTTTATTGTTATTGATGAATACCAAGGACACCACAGAAACCTGATTTATTTGCTGGTGGAAGCTTCAATCCTGCACGATTCTATCACAAATCAAACAATGGACATTAATTAACCAAGCATGAATCACTGACTGTGTTTTAATAAGTTACAACTGGTTAATAATAACACAGTATAAAGTCTGAGTCATCTCTAACTTCTTAATGCCTGCACAGCTTCCTGAACATGAAGCACTTAAACCCTCCATCACTCTTATTTAACAATGAAAAGAAGAAGAAATGAAAGAAAGTTTTCCCAAACAATTTTATAGATTAAGTAGAGACTTAACATAATCATCAATATTTAATGTCAATATTTGCATCATCATATCATGCAGCCTTCATGAAAAGGTGTTACAGTTGATAGCAATATTTATTAAGTGTTTAGAAAATGTGCGAAACAGAATGCATAATACATTTTAATATGTTTTAATAATAATAATTATCACCAAGGAACACACTTTGCTGTGTGCAGCATGTTTATTGACACTGAATTTCTAGATTTGCTCAGATTTATTTATGAATGTAGATTATGGACTTGTGGAATTATAAACGAAAATAATAGCGTTAAAAGTAAAGTCGAGCCCAAATCTATGCTTTAGTCATATACAGAATTCAAATCACAATTGTAAACAATGATGCATTTTCCAAAAAAGAAAGCAGAAGATTGTGCAGAATAATAACACAGTTATAAGAGTAAAAACTCTGTTTCACTAGTGCTTGGATACCATCAAGGTAGAAAGTTTTCTATTGGACTGCCTGTTTCATGTCTGGAGCGCCGGCCTCCCAGGAACTCTTTAATGGCCAGACATGTGGAAATGGCTTGGAGCAAGGTCAGGGCCATACTGGGAATGTAGCAATAACTCCCAGCCGAGCTCTTGTAATGTGCAAGTGGTGTTGGTGTTGGATGTTTGTGTGTACAGTTCCTACTTGCAGATGCGTCTCTTCCGCAAGTTTGGCGACGAGTTATGCGTCAATTTTAAAGGATCAGGCGTTCCACTCACTGAATGTTCACAGGATCGTTACTCAGGTACATACAGTATGGCTTCTTTAAAACATCTGCACCATTCAAATGTTTCAAATCACATCACTGTGCTTGAAGTCTTCTGTAAATGCTTTTATGCCTTGATTCATCAGAATTTTCATCACAAGACCCGGTTTGACTTGAACGCCCCTTGTAATACAGGTTTCTCTTTCATTTAAAGGAGAAAACATAATTTTATGAAGCGCTACACAAACGAGAGCACAATTTCTGTGGTATTTGTGATCAGACGCATTATAAAGCCCATAATTTGTAATAAATACAGCTATTAAGCGTAAAAAATGTTTTCTCTAATGATTATAAAAACATTTACAATGCTTCAGAGCTTATTACAAATATAACAGAATGTCTTATCGGCTACTGTGTGTGAACATGTGTATGCATATGTGTTGACGTAAATACATATCTGTGTGTGTGTAGTGTTTATGTAAAGCCTGGTGCCTGCACCCTGCATGTATACACAGACACACACAGACACACACACACACACACAGTAGCAGCATGCCTGGTTTGTAGATTTGACAGTGCGTCTCTGGTCCACTGGGAAAACACAGAAAACACAGACAGCTCGGTCTCTACTGTACTGTACATATCTCCATCTCTTTTAGCTCTTATAAAGGAATCTATGGTGCCATTGTGGCTTAGTGGTTAGCACTGTTGCCTTGCACCTCAGTCCTGGGTTTGATTCTCACATCAGGTCTGTGTGCATGGAGTTTGCATGTTCTCCCCATGGTTGGTGGGTTTCTCAGGAGTTCTCAGGTTTCCTCCCAAAGCCAAAAAAAAAAAAAAAAAACATGCAGATTAGGCTCATTGGTGTTTCCAAATTTCCCATAGTTTAAATAGATTAAATGTGAGAAAATTTCATCAGTTGTTTTACTGCAATAGACTGAAAAGTGCTTAAAGATACAATGTAAAAATTGGTTGGTTATAAAACGACCTCAGCAGCGACCTCATTTCCCCTCTCGTCTGTTCCAACCACTCAGCATTCAGCAGCAGGACTGAAAATAATAAGAGAAAGAAGCTTACCAATAAAAGAAGGAAAAAGTCCTTCGTGAAGCCTGGAGAGCTATTTTTTCAAAGCTATATTACAAATGCAAGAAAACCTGTCTCTTTGGAAGTAAAAAAAGAATAAATAAGGGGCGTCCCAATACTTTTGCACAGTACTGTACGTACAGAAACACATGTTATTATATATGTTTTAAAAGTGTGAAATGAACAACATACACCAGGTCCAGATGAATGAGCTGTTACTATAGAAACGATGCACAGAGCAGGACTAAAGTTTGAGCACCTGCCCATTTGCCCTCTTTAGCTGAGCTGCTCCTCAAAAGGCGACTGTACAAATAAGAGTAGTTCCTAATTTCTAAACTTTAACCGACTTAAACGTGATATTTATTTTTTTATTTGACGTTTCGTTGGTGTTCTGGTTGAAGCTTTTTGTGAAAAGTTCTGGAAATAATTAAAGATGAAACTTACATGCTTCTCCTCATTCGCTCCTAAACAGGGCGCAGCGGCCGTCATTACACAACAGAGCGAGCGCATTGACATAAACCTGCGCAACTCTCAGTGCTGTGAAGGTCAGTTTTTCCTCTAAGCTCATTCTCACGCTCCTTTTACGCACACACGTCAGCCCTGCTCAGGCATGCTGATGAAGTGAACTCGGAGCAGCTCCAAAACTCTTTTTTTTTCCCCGAAGATGCTAGGCAATCTCGCTCATCGAGACGAAGCGAGCAGCTCGGTTTAAGTTTTACTGAGCTCTTTAAAACTAAATCGATTCCTCCAGTGAACACGACACGACATGATCCACTTCACCTCCTCCAGTTTCCCCCCCTCTCTAAATCCTTTTGCATTCCAGGCCTGAAACACACACGGCCTCCTTGCTTTCTGCCATCCGCCCCTATCCAGATGGAGAGAGAAAGAAAAGAAAGAAAGAAAGAAAGAAAGAAAGAAAGAAAGAAAGAAAGAAAGAAAGAAAGAATGGGGGGTGTATTTATCCCTCAACATAGGCCTGATCAGGAAGGGTGAGAAGCTTTCTGTAGACTCCCCTCACACACACACACACACACACACACACACACACACACACACACACACACACACACACACACACGCACGGTCACTGACTTGCATTCTAGTTATTAGTAGCGCAATGTGATGTTTATTAACCTAAAGGCCTTGATGGCTGTTTACCCCAAATCCTGCGTCATGTGTTTGCTCTCTCTCTCTCTCTCTCTCTCTCTCTTTCTCTCTCTCAGGATGCGAGGATGTGCAGAACCAGTCACACAACACCTATGGAAAATGTACGATATAACCATGCAAAGCATGAACTTCCAGTCCCATCTCACAGACCCATCTGCCGATCTCACTTGTCTCCCTGTCTCGCTTTCAGCGCCTCGTCTCTAAACGCTTAGACATTAATATACAGAGGAGACGCTGGGCCTCTTTCTCTCATCACACACAGAGCTGCGGGGTTTTACAGCAACCGGAGCTTGGAGCAGATGTGCACACAGCACACACACACAAAACACACACAAACACACACAGAGATAAGTATGAACCATAAGATATCGAACCCGACTACTGAGCCCTGTTCAATTCTAATCCACTTATTATGAAGGCCTAAGCGGCTTTTCTGAGATATTTTTGCGAACTCTTCAGGAAAAATCTATAAATGTTTTTTTTTTTTTTTCTGAATTCTGTTCAGGTCAGAAGGTGATGATTCATTTCCTAGAAAAAAAAAAGCAGATATGACAGTAGTGCAGCTGGAAACAGGTTTACTGTATATTAATGCACTAATTCTAAGATTTTATCGTTTCCATAATAACGACTTACACAGGGATGAACAGATTAAAAATGTGCTGCTGTGTACAAAAGAAAAAATGAGTCTCCAGTGTGAGAAACAAAGCCCTGAAGCCTTCTTAACAAGAATTGAACCTCTTTCCTTGAAGTTCTTGATGATCCTATAAATTGTTGATTTAGGTGCAATCTTAGTAGCCACAATATCCTTGCCTGTGAAGCTATTTTTATGCAACGCAATGATGGTTGCACGCGTTTCTTTGCAGGTCACCATGGTTAACAATGAAAGAACAATGATTTCAAGCATCACCCTCCTTTTAACATGTCAAGTCTGCCATTCTAACCCAATCAGTCTGACATAATGATCTCCAGCCTTGTGCTCGTCAACATTCTCACCTGAGTTAACAAGACGATTACTGAAATGATCTCAGTAGGTCCTTTAATGACAGCAATGAAATGCAGTGGAAAGTTAAAGTTTCGGGATTAAGTTAATTTTCATGGCAAAGAAGGACTATGCAATTCATCTGATCACTCTTCATAACATTCTGGAGTATATGCAAATTGCTATTATAAAAACTTATGCAGCAACTTTTCCAATTTCCAATATTTATGTAATTCTCAAAACATTTGGCCACGACTGTACACAGTGCACCCCCCAACCCCCGAAACTCACAGTATCATTCACTACAGCACGCCTACAGAGGTCCTGTGGAGCTATCCCCCGAAGGGCCAGGCCCACCTCAGTGGGACTTTATGGTTGATCTGTGGGATGTTTTTGTGAACTGTGAGGAAACCAGAGAACCTTCTGGAAACCCACACGGACACAAGGAGGACGTGCTGATCTCTCAACACGTTGTAACTCTAGCTCAGGGTCGATCTGGACACACTCTGGGCGCATCTGCTCACTAACTAATATATATCTATCCATCCATTTAGAAACCTCTGTAGTCCCACAAGGGAACGTGGTAGTACAGTACCTCCGGTCAACGTTTACACACACTATGGGCAATTTGTGAACGCCAATTAGCCTACCCGGCATGTCTTTGGACTGTGGGCAGAAACCAGAGTACCTGAAGGAAACCCACCAAGCATGGGGAGAACATGCAAACTCCATGCACACAGACGCAAGGTAAGAATGGAACCTGGACTCTGGAGGTGCAAAGCGACAGTGCTAACTAAACCTAAAAAAATTAATTTATTTTGTTCTGTCTTTTTGGATACTCATTTTATAGCATATATATATATATATATATATATATATATATATATATATATATATATATATATATATACACAAAATTGTTGCTACCCTTCACAAAATTGTTGGTACCCTTCGGTCAATGAAAGAAAAACTCACAATGGTCACAGAAATAACTTTAATCTGACAAAAGTAATAATTAAAAAAAATTCTATGATTGTTAACCAATGAAAGTCAGACATTGCTTTTCAACCATGCTTCAACAGAATTATTTAAAAAAATAAACTCATGGAACAGGCCTGGACAAAAATGATGGTACCCCTAGAAAATACTGAAAATAATGTGACCAAAGGGACATGTTAATTCAAGGTGTGTCCACTAATTAGCATCACAGGTGTCTACAATCTTGTAATCAGTCAGTGGGCCTATATATAGGGCTCCAGGTAGTCACTGTGTTGTTTGGTGACATGGTATGTACCACACTCAACATGGACCAGAGGAAGCAAAGGAAAGAGTTGTCTCAGGAGATTCGAAAGAAAATTATAGACAAGCATGTTAAAGGTAAAGGCTATAAGACCATTTCCAAGCAGCTAGATGTTCCTGTGAATACAGTTGCACATATTATTCAGAAATTTAAGATCCATGGGACTGTAGCCAACCTCCCTGGACGTGGCCGCAGGAGGAAAATTGATGACAAATCAAAGAGACGGATAATCCGAATGGTAACAAAAGAGCCCAGAAAAACTTCTAAAGAGATCCAAGGTGAACTTCATGCTCAAGGAACATCAGTGTCAGATCGCACCATCCGTCGTTGTTTGAGCCAACGTGGACTACATGGGAGACGACCAAGGAGGACACCATTGTTGAAAACAAATCATAAAAAAGCCAGACTGGAATATGCCAAACTACATGTTGACAAGTCACAAAGCTTCTGGGAGAATGTCCTATGGACAGGAACTTTTTGCCAAGGCACATCAGCTCTATGTTCACAGATGGAAAAATGAAGCATATCAAGAAAAGAACACTGTCCCTACTGTGATACATGGAGGAGGCTCTGTTATGTTCTGGGGCTGCTTTGCTGCATCTGGCACAGGGTGTCTTGAATCTGTGCAGGGTACAATGAAATCTCAAGACTATCAAGGGATTCTAGAGAGAAATGTGCTGGCCAGTGTCAGAAAGCTGGGTCTCAGTCACAGGTCATGGGTCTTGCAACAGGACAATGACCCAAAACACACAGTTAAAAACACCCAAGAATGGCTAAGAGGAAAACATTGGACTATCTTAAAGTGGCCTTCTATGAGCCCTGACCTCAATCCTATTGAGCATCTTAGGAAGGAGCTGAAACATGCTGTCTGGAAAAGGCACCCTTCAAACCGGAAACAACTGGAGCAGCTTGCTCATGAGGAGTGGGCCAAAATACCCGCTGAGAGGTGCAGAAGTCTCATTGACAGTTACAGGAATCGTTTGATTGCAGTGATTGCCTCATCATTTTTGTCCAGGCCTGTTCCATGAGTTTATTTTTTTTAATAATTCTGTTGAAGCATGGTTGAAAAGCAATGTCCGACTTTCATTGGTTAACATTCATAGAATTTTTTTTTAATTATTACTTTTGTCAGATTAAAGTTATTTCTGTGACCATTGTGAGTTTTTCTTTCATTGACCGAAGGGTACCAACAATTTTGTCCACAAGTATATATACAATGCACATGAAACACTTTGCAGTGATAACATCTTTATCCAGGATAGATCAGTAGGCCAACTCCCACAGTAGCAATTAAAACATCTGCCAGGTCATGCTTGTGTCTCAGTTTCTCCCAGAGAATGAAATAAATAAATGCACTCCTGCCTTGGCTACGAGTGCGAGCGTGGCCAGCCAACAGCAACACAATAATCACAAACCTCTCCTTACCTCACTCTCATGGCACCAAGCCTCCAATCTCAGCTATTTCTCGCACACACACACACACACACACACACACACACACACACACACACACACACACACACACACACACACACACACACACACACACACATTACGCATAATCACAGTGCATTCTAATACACTTGGGTAACAGCCACCCTAGCATGGCTCGCCATTAAACGACTGTGGCGCGCTGTAAAAAGTCTGCAGGAGCATTAACGGCGGTGATTCGGGAGTAAATTGCAGAGGTTTTTTTTTTCGTTCTGGGTGCAATTGCAATGGGAGAACATGGTTTAACCACTGAAGCCACACACACCCACACACTTCTCCAAAACATAGCCTACTGCAGAGCTCATGACTAGCAACCTGTGAGGCTCCAACTCCTGTAAAAACACTGCAATGAAAAATTCAAATAAAATAAACCACTACCTCTCCTCTTCAACTTTAAATCTTTCTTACCTACAGTTTGCCCTGTCCTTAACTTCCTTTCCTTTCCATTCTCGCTTCCCTTCTCGCCAGCATTTAAAACTCAACTACATTCCAGGACTCCAGCAGCGTATCGGTTTAAATGGAAAGAGAACGGATCACGCAAGGCTTTGTCAAGGTGGAAATAAATAAATAAAGATAAATATTTCTATGTTTCAGAATCTGCAGGAATAGAAAGTACATCTCAGGGGTATTCAGAAAAAAAAAAAGTCAAAGGACTTAAAAATATCTCGGAGGATTGACGAATATGACTGAATTATCACAAAAGAAAAAGGTGTAAAAATATCTTGAATCCAGTGTTAAAATATATATATATATTATTCTTTCATTTTTGTTCTTGAAAATTCGCAAGAACTAATAAACAAACAATTAAACAAGCACAATATATAAGGTATAAGAGCTTTGAAATGGGTTTGACAAGCAGTGAAACAACACGTGAACCAGAATCCACAAGCATAATCTTTATTTAGCACAATGTAAGTAAGTAAGGTTAAATGTATGCAGTCTTAGTGATATTACACTCTGAAGCAGAACAGTGGTTTCGGTGGTGCCTAGGTGGATGGCACGGATCTATGGGGCATAGCTCATCGTAGGCAGAGTTCTGTGGGTCGCGGCGAGGCAAGGTGAGCAGCATGGAGCAGTTGGCGCAGGGCAGGTAGAGACAGCGGGGCACACACGGGAGTGCAAAATGCAGACAAAGAGAACGCAGGTAAGTTCATGATTTGTGAACTCGGTCAAGCGTGGCGTGGACTTTTAGTAGGCCTCTGGCGTCAGGTGACTAGCCCAGGTCTATCAACAAGCCCCGCCCCCTCTTCATACACACAGGGCTGCAGATAGAGAGGCATGTGTGACAATGTGTGTGTTAATGGTTCAAGTGAGAAGGTTTTCCCATTGTATGCGTACTGGCTGTAAATCACCTGTGTGTCCTATTAACAGTCCAAAATGAGAAATCCTGTAGTAAGTGAAACAGTGTGTAATTTGGGGACTGTTGTTTTTAGCTCTTGCCAACTAAGAGCTCTCTATCGTTGCATAATTGCCTTCTGCAGATGACAGTTATCTACTATACAAACTGGATCCAGATGAAGGGGGAACTGGTGTGGGCCTTTTGTTGTCTGAATGCCTGCTTCTTTGTGCAGAACATTTCTACTTCTAGAAGACCCTTTTTCAGCAGACCTAAATAGAGTGCTACCATAGAGGAGAAACCAGGAATAATAGGTTGTGATAGTTTCCAAGCTCCAAAAAAGCATGTACCTGTTTTTTAGTTGTGGTTCCAGCGTCGTCCTTGTTTTGTAGTAGGACTGGACTACCAAATTCCACTTGGTCAGCCCAAGGTGACACGTGTGGGAATTAGCCATTAGTTAAAGGTGGTGTATATGACATTTCCAGCTACTGGAGTAAATGACTACATCATCCAGGTAAGCAGCGACATAGAGACAGTGGTTTCTCAGGATGATGTCCATGAGCTATTGGAAAGTACCTGGGGCACCGTGCAGACCAAAGGGAAGAACCCGGTACTGCCAATGGCCCTGGTCTTTTTCATGAAATTTTCTCCTTTGCTTTTGGCATCGCGGCCACCTGCCAGTAGCCTTTTGTGAGAATGAGTGTGAAAATGAACTGGCCTTCCCCAGTCAGTCCATGAGGACATCTACAGTACACACTGGTACACAAAAAACGGGAAGGTATACAGCAAACATTGTAAATGACATTCAGTCACCGGAAGTCATTACATAGATAAATCATGCTATCAAGTTCAGGCACTAATACAATGGGGCTTGACCAGGAGCTTGTCGACTCCTCTATGATGCCATGTCAGAGCATGCTTTCGACTTCCACATTCATGGCATGATGGAGGGCTTCCGGGTCTCTGTACAGACGCTGACGAACGATGGGGCCGGGGGTAGCGTTTTGATGTAGTGGGGTATCCGTGATCTGTGAGCCCTGGTTTGGTGAAGAACATATCATCGGACTGTTCCACTAGCTCACTCAGCTCCTGATTCTGTGTGGGTTACAGTTCCTCTCATCACTGGATTAGCTTGTGACCCCATTTGACAGCATGAATTTCAGTGTCTTATTGAAATGCTCGACGAGTCCATCAGTCTGCAGGTGGTACACGGAGGTTCAGATCTGCTTCAGCACATATTAGTTTAGACATGAATGGCATCCCTAGAGGCAGCCCAGTGGCTCAGTGGTTAGCACTGTCACCTTGCACCTCTAGGGTCAATGTTCGAGTCCTGCCTGGCTTCGATTCCGGCTACTGTGTGCATGGAGTTTGCATGTTCTCCCATGCTTGGTGAGTTTCCTCCCACACAGGAACTCGGAGGACCCTGAGGATACTGCACATCTCTGCGTGGATCAGGAAGGGATACTTCTCAAGCAGTGCATGCCGAAGGTGCGGAAACTCGGCTGTCATCACCTGCAGACCCTGTAAGAGCTGCTCCAAGAGCGCCTGCTGTCGAATGGTGGTTTTTAGAATAAATCTTCAGGAGAGCTTTGTGGCTTCAGTTCTGAGATCGCATTCTCCACCAGTGTGGAGTTCGACAAGTGGAGGGCAAACACAGGAACCAGAATCCACAAGCACGAACCGTCTTTATTTAGCACAGCGTACAGCAAGCAAGGGTAAACATATGCAGACTTAGTGATATTACGCTCTAAGGCAGAATAGTACTTTAGATGGTTCCTAGTGGTTAAGGTAGAGCCTGAGTGGAGCAGGTCCATGGGGCATAGCTCAGTGTAGACCTCTGGGTTTCAACATGGAGAGCCAAGCAGGTGAGGCAAGGTGGTGGAGTTTGCAGATTCTGTGGACACAGATAACGTGTCTAAGTTTAGGCTTTGTGATGATCAATTCACTGGTTTATCATTGCATGACATGTACACCATTACGTTACACAAATTGTTGTGAGACATGTTATACAAATGTATTAAAACATAAACACTTATTTCTTCCTTATTTCTAAATAATATCTTTACTTCTTTAGATATCACTGTTTTTGCAGTGTGACTTTTTTCTCACATGTAAACATGATTAAAATGTAATTATTGCATAATTGATCACTTTGAAAGGAAAAAGGAAAGGAAAGGAAATAATTATTTGGTGATTAGATCCGACGATAATGTTCTCACAGTATTGCGAAATGTTTAAATGTAAAAGCCTGATCACTGCTACAACACTCATCTAAAATCCATCAATAGGAAAACTACTCCAAAATCACAAATGGTATTCATAACAGTACAACTAATGCTAATGACCATTTGTGTACATGCATCAGTGTGATGGGTAGATTGATGGCGTCAAGGCTGTTCATCGTCTAATCTCACGTTAAGAAAACGTTATCTTACAGATTGTTAGAAATTTTATTTAGCGTCTTCTACTCTGTACCATGTAATATGTCGTAATGTTCTTTGAAAATGTAAATCGCTGCCTGAAGGTTGTTTTTACTGTACATATTGAGATACAGATTTATTCCTTAATATTAAGACTAAGAAATGTATGAAGAGTTAATCACTATGCCGGGAGGTTTTAGAGCCTGGTACACAACATCAGAGTGTACAGTAGTAACACACATGGGACAAACGAGCCTTATGGTTAACTGTGCGTACATGTGTGAGATCCCATTCCAGGCCCTGGTTCATCTTTCCCGAGCTGAGGGGGAAATCGTCGCATTTCATTGGTGCTAAGTCCAGATAAAGCCGCTTATTGTGACGGCTAATCCGCTGAAACAATTGCGAATCCTTGCAGCTGTGTGAAACAGTCTGTCTTTTACCACACACTTGAACACACCACTTTACAGTAAACCTCATGCATGACACACTGATACACACTCTGTTTGCACTCAGATCACATAAAATATGTCACATACTTTAAGAACAGGTGATTTTTGACTGAGTAGATGATCTGAGACTACAGACTTTTTCTGTTCAGTTGTTTGTTACACCAAAGCACCATGTTTGTTTATTAATATTCTAGAACAGCAGCTCAGGTTTATATTAATGCACTTGATCTAATACATAATCGCAGTCATAGTAACAACCTGTTTATAGATGTTTACTACCCTGGATGTGCTCTGTTAACAGAGATGCGTATTTATGGAAGGAGTCTCCAGTGACAACTGACAAACAGGAGTTTACAATTTTTTTCTCCAGTAATATGATAAACCTTTATTTTGACGTCAAGAATGGAAAAGATGAGATAGGTAACATATTTACAGTATATATATTTAAACGTATGTATATAAATGTATATATGTAAAATGATTAAAAAAAACATTAAATATGGTAATAATAAGCAAAAGGTAAAGCTGTGCGAGTAGATCAGTTCCTATCTTTCGCAGGTTGAATCATGTCCTCGAATCATTGGATCAGTTTTTTCGACACTGAATAGATTCAAACTTTTAAACCAGATCTTTTAAAAAACGATGTGGAAGAAAAAGCTTTACCTATGAACATTACAAAGCACCGAACCTCCAGACAGAGATCGTCCCAAGTTTAAAATCTGGGCGTTCAAGTCAAACTGGGACTTGTGCTGACCTTTCTGGTGAAAGGCGTAAAAGCAACTTACATTTACAATAAACTTCGAGCACAATACGCTGTCGAGCCACAGTAAAACATTTTGGTGCAATAAGTTTTAAAGTTAGCCATATGCCCGTCAGTGCATCTGTCTGTGGGAACTGTACATACAGTCACTGACCAACACCACTTGCACATTACAGTAACCCGGCTGAGAGTTATTGCCACATCCCCCGTAAAGCCCTGATATCGCTCCAAGGCATTTCTATTTCCATGTTTGGGCCATTAAAGGAGTGCCTGGGAAACCAGCTTTTCAGACATGAAGCAGGGAGTCCTGGCTCCAGCATATTGAGAAAACCTTCTATCTTGCTGGTGTCCAACCATGGGATAAGTTCATTAGTGTAGCAGGAGATTACAGGAGAGAGTTTTTAATCTCATACAGTAACAGTGTTCTGTTATTTTGCATAATCAAAAGTCCAACTTTGACTTGAACACTCATCATACAAAGCATTTAGCTCTCATGTTGCAGGAGTATAACTACAAATACTTGTTCTTCTTGAGAGTTTGTGGATTGTTGAGCGCATCGCTGCCACCTACTGGGGCAGAAGATCGGCAAGATTACCGTTTAGGTTGAGACGTAATGTACACAATCAAGAACATGATGGCAAGTTACACAGAATTTTAATGTTTATTAGATACTTTAAGTAGGTTTTCATACTTTAAAATCTGTAAGAAATATAACTGCTTGAGACAAATTATTAGCTACAAATTGCAGTGGTGTAAAGAGAAATAAAAGACAATAAGAAAAATAGAAAAGGAATAAAACACTTCAGGATCCACTTCGGGGTGGTACAGTAAAATTAGCTCCCTTTTACATTCCTTACACGGATGATCTACAGATTATTAGATGTTTCTATTTAATCCTGTGTCTAGCTTTTAATATTCAGGAGTTGTCACAGTGTTTTCAAACTGTTCATGGTGATTGTTTTTCATGTAAAGTATGATGTACAGAATAAAAATATCTATCCAGATGAGTAATGTGGGGTTCCATCAAACACAAGGATTTTAAACCTTGGAAAGTTTGGGAAAGTGTGAAAGAGCCAGAGAGGGAGTGACTTTAAAAGGGAATGTGGGAATGGCTGAAGCATGTGACTGGATTCCACATGGAGTGACAGCGCACTCGTTTGTCGTTCATCTCCAACACCCTCGCCTCGGGGCATCTTGTAAACAAAGCTGTTTTGTGTCTAAACCGTCCTCGGCTCCAGCCCTCAGATACGAGGGGACCATACTGTACTGTAGGTTGCATTGTACTCTGCTTCACTTGTCACGCTTATTTGAAGCGGCCCATTGTTTACATGTTCCTGGAGGTTCGAGGTTTCACCACGCTGTAAACATCTGCGAAGAGTGGGCAGGTCAGATCACGTGATCCAGGTGCTCATCCAGGCACGTCCTCTCACCTTGTGCACTCTCTCTGTCTCTCTTTCTCAGTATTCTCCTCCCCTATGGCAAACACCCATCCGACAGTGACGAAGGACGGATCATTACAGGTAATTACACGCAGACACGGATGTGACCCTTGACGCCCAGGCTTAAAAACAGAATGCTTACTGTACTGTATATACATATACTGTATATGTTTTTTTTTGCATTGAAACAAGTTTTATACACTGATAAAAAGAAAAGAAAAGAAAAAAGAATTACAGGTTGTTAGCAAAGTAACAATAACATTCGTCACTGGAAAAAAAAAACAATTGAAAAAGTATGTCAAGGAATCATTTGGGAATTGGCTCCTTACTGAATCGAGTCAAATGATATGATTCAATAAAAAGAAACAGAATTTCCTTTAATGCAAAGTGGACTTAAGTTTCATATCCAAGCTCTTGGGAATGCAGCCTTTCCGTAAGCCCTCTAGCGTAACCCCTTTGGACGATGGCTGATCATGTGACCACTGAGACTCCCCTGGTGTATACTAGTATTACTGTAACCTACCACCTGCGCATTCCCTGTACACCCTGTATAAACCACTCAGAATTGCTTCTTCTTTGTGCAGGAAAAGTAATCAGATCAGCAAGGAAAGTAAATCCAAATGTCCAAATGTGTGTGTGTGTGTGTGTGTGTGTGTGTGTGTGTGTGTGTGTGTGTGTGTGTGTGTGTGTGTGTGTGTGTGTGTTGAGCCGCACTAATGGATCTCTGCTGCTCCAAAGTGCATCTATTCACTTACAGTGTATTTGGTGCTTTCTGATGGGGCAAAGGTTGACCAAGCTTTTAGCATCGAGAATGTACATGACGTCCATGACTGTACACACACACACACTTATGTGTGGCGATAACAGACTAACTAGTGTGTCTGTAGCCCTGTAGACATTGTCCAATCCATGAAAGTTATCCCAGCTGCTCAGGAAGAAAGGTTGTAATTACTCAGCTCAATGTTATGTGTCTCACTCACTTACACACACACACACACACACACACACACACACACACACACACACACACACACACACTCATGGATGGATTCTCTGCCATTATCAAGTTCATGTTGCCAGTTCAAACAACCAAAAGTCAATGAATCCTGGTATAAAAACAGAGTGATGTAGCATGATGATCGGGAGGGAGGAGGGAGAGAGAGAGAGACAGAGAGAGTGTGCTAAAGAACTTATGCGCGCACACACATATCTGAGGTGACAGAGGAGACAGCTGTCTCTTTTTCTCAGTTTTTTCCACCAACAGATGTACAGATTAGCAGTTTTACACCACAAAATTGTTACAATCGGTTTGGTTCCAGAACCAAAATTTTGCAAAATTATTTAAACACTACATCATTTAACATTAAATGCTACAATAAATGACCTGTCAATCTTGGATGAATAAAAACTGATTTGGTATCAGGGGAATAAAGGACTTCTGGACACACTGGTTTGGATACGTAGCTAATGTCAGGAGGATACATAGTGTATGAGTTCATCACATTGACCCTGCAGCTGTGAGAAAGCAATGATATCCAAGAATAACACAACTACTTTACTCTGTTTTACTGGAAAATGTGACAAATTAAAATATCAAATGCTAGCAACTATCAATTCTGATAAAAAATAACAAAACACAGTTCTCAGAGTAAAAACTCCATTTATTTCTCTATATAATCCCCTGCTACACTAATGCACTTATCCCAACATTTCACTAGTGCTCATATACCTTCAAGGTTTTCTCATTAAGCCGGAGCCATGATCGGATCTCCTGCTTCATGTATAGGGGATGTGGCAGTAACTCCCAGTCGTTTTGCTGTAACATGTACTGTAAATGATGTTGGTGAATGATTTTGTGTAAAGTTTCCACAGATAGATGCATCTCTTCATTCTGCAAGTTGGCGACAAGTTACCCGTTGATTTTCAAGGATCAGGTGTTCCACTCACTAAATGTTCACGGGAACGACTGCAGTGGACTTTTCTTTTTTACGCCTTCATTCACTAGAAAGTTCATCAACCCTCATATTAAAAACAGTAATAATTGAGGAACTGCTGTTGTATGTAAGTGCTGTTATGAGAAAATATTGAAAAAAGTTAGAGGTTGGTACAGTAACTCTGATTCATTAAGCAATAAATTATGTATCCAAATAAGACAGAACAAAAATACAATTATTAAAAATAAAAAAATAAATAAATTGAACGTGAATAAAAAATGGCGGCACGGTGGTGTAGTGGTTAGCACTGTCGCCTTGCACCGCCAGGGTCCGGGTTCGATCCCCGGCCAGGCTCGATTCCCGTCTCTGTGTGCATGGAGTTTGCATGTTCTCCCCGTGCTTGGTGGGTTTCCTCCGGCTTCTCCGGTTTCCTCCCACAGTCCAAAGACATGCAAGTTAGGCTAATTGGCGTTCCCAAAAAATTGCCCGTAGTGTGTGAATGAGTGAGTGTATGTGTGTGTGTCTGTGCCCTGCGATGGATTGGCACCCTGTCCAGGGTGTACCCTGCCATGTGCCCCAAGTCTCCTGGGATAGGCTTCAGGACCCCTGTGACCCTGAATACAGGATTAAGCGGTATAAATGATGAGTGAGTGAATAAAAATGGCGGCACGGTGGTTTAGTGGCTTAGCACTGTCAGCATGCATCTCAAGGTTTACTTAGAAAAGTTTACAAAGGTTACTTAGATTTTGCAATTATTTTTGTTCAGATTCAATTAAAAAATGTTTTTTTAACACAAATCTAATTTATAATTCATTAGAACTTAAATACATTTTGTGTAATAGCATTTATATCTATCTATCTACGAATGATGATGTCACTCTGTTGTAGATGTTGAAGGCTTTGACTTTAAATCTTTAAACATCCACACAACGCATTATTAAACACCATGATTGCACAATGATTTGGCTCCAAATTCGGTTGAAATTTTCCTGGTTCCTTTGAACCCACACGTGAGTAAAAAGCAGGTACCAGCTTGTGAGACTATATTCTGAATGAGGCCCTTTAACATGCTTAAAAGGCACTGAGGGAAAATATGCCAAGAGTATGGAAACTCATCAATGCTATGCTTTCTGCATTACAGGGATGAGTCAGGACGAGTCAGGGATGACTCAGG
This sequence comes from Clarias fuscus, assembly GCA_030347435.1. NCBI lineage: Eukaryota > Metazoa > Chordata > Actinopteri > Siluriformes > Clariidae > Clarias > Clarias fuscus. The sequence continues at coordinate 20,334,219 of CM059215.1, forward strand.
ACTTCCCTCCATTTCAAAGCATTCTCAGATAACAGTAATAAAAATCTGAAGCCATGCAAGAGCCTATCGACCTGTGTAGAGCGACTACATTTCATACTGTCCACAGAGTATAGGAGTGAATGTGATAATTAAAATACAAAACAAAAATGGAGACCAAGGTGGCTTAGCATTGTCGCCTCGATCTTTCAGCTGCGGGGTTGAGGGTTCGATTCCTGCCTTCGGTCTGTGTGTGTGGAGTTTGCATGTTCTCCACCTGTTTGGTCGGTACTCCAGTTTCCTCCTACAGTCCATAGAAGTGGAATTTCCAAATTGCCAATATTGTGTGTGTGTCTGATTGTGTGCCCAGCGATGGACTGGCACCCCATCCAGAGTGTACCCTGCCTAGTATCCCAAATCCTTCAGGCTCCAGGCTCTGTTATCCTGTATGAGTAAGTGGTAGAGAATATGTGAGTGACAGAGTCCAAAGACATGTCTTGCAGGCTAACTGCTGTTTCCAACTTCCCTGTAATGTATGAATGGGTGGGGTAAGTTTGTGCCTTGTATCTGGCTGGTACCCCATTCAGAATGCTTTGTGTCCGAGGCGCCTGGAACAGGCTTCAGTCCCCCAGCCACCCCCTATTGGAAAAGGCGTACAGAAAATGTCGCTACTGAGCTGCCAGTGATCCAGATCCCGTCTGCCCTCTGGACTTGTCTGACTCGTCCTGGTGCCCCGTTTCTGGTGGGAGATCTCATTGCGTGAATGCCTTGTGTGGTCTGATTGGGATGCATGTGGTGACTGGGGACGGTTCCACTTTATCATGAAGACGGTCCTGGCCTCAGCTCATGCTGACAGCTGTTCTCTGAGGACTTGAGACTGCAGTTGCTCAGTAGTTCAGGACTGGAGTTTTCTATAGGCTACCTGAGCCTCCAATAACAAACTGGACTCCATATTAACGTAAAGACTGTTATATTGAACTTACAGCCTCCTAACACACAGTATGACTGCAGATCAATCCCTGCTATCCGTTATCAGCCAAATGAGGATGGGTTCCCTGTTGAGTCTGGTTCTCAAGGTTTCTTCCTATTCCCATCTCAGGGAGTTTTTCTATCTATTCATTTTGATTCACATTTCATACAAACTTCCATAATTTCGTTTGATTGTGTAAAGCTGCTTTGCGACATTGAATTGAATTGAATTAATCTTGGCATGTGAAAAATATATTTGATACAAATGAAGCTGACAAATGGTGCATTCAGGAGAAATCAAGGTCACGCAGTAGATGTTGACTTCTATTTTAATGTTGGAGTGTCCATTTGCACTTGGAATAAATATCACAGCAAAACACAACTATCTGAACAAAAAACTAAAGATAAAGAAGAAGTTAACTTAAATAATGCCATCTTCACAGCTATAAGTAGCATTTGCTAATTCAATATGACCTAAGTTACAACATAATTTTCACAATAAAAAGATATGGACCCCTCGATGAAGGCAGCAAGTCAGCATTACATATTGTAGGCTAATTATTTATTTACCTACTCAAATCAGTCATAAATTGTAGCTTTATTGTATATACAGTATGCATGTGATTAATATATTTAACATCAGTGGCGGCCAGTCAATACGCGGCACAGGGGCTCCGCCCCCCTTATAGTTAGGCAGAGAAGAATGCTACTTTAACATGTAATTATTTAACATAAGCATTTATTTTAATAATGAAATAGTCATTTAGTCACAATACTCTGCTGTATTTCTTAATATAATTTATTTGCAATAAAAAAAAATCTAAACTGTATTACTGTGACGCGCACACCAGGCTCCGCCCCTGCACCACGTCCTACGTCACCCGAGTTCTAGCACGCACGCACGTCCCTCACACACACACCCACACACACAGCTGCTCCGTATTCGGCTGATGTACACACGCGCACATAAAAGCACCACTCTTTCACCAGCACGCCGTCCGAGATTGATCACGCGACCCGAACTCTTCAGATAAGGACTAAGACTGTGTTTATTTCCGTGTTTTTTCCGTATGTTTAAGTTTCTCTTTGTCTGCCTCGCTTCGCGCTCCTTTGTACTTCCGTGTTTCCGTGTGTCCGTGTTTTAGTGTACTTCCGTGTCTCCCGTGCACCCCTTCTGTTCCAAGCTCCCTCCTATGCACTCCCGTTTTTTCCCTCCTGCCAGCTCCGCTTTTTTGCCTGTTTATTTATTGGTTTCTGTTTTGCTTTTTGTTTCCTATTTCTCCCAGCATTTCATTTTCAGTGTTGATTGCCACATTTTTTTTGTTCCCCGTGTTTTTGTTATCCCCAACTTTATGAATAAATCGCCCTGCCGGGCCAACATCAGAGACTGTCTCTTCTGAGTTCCGTTGGTACGTGACAGAATCTCGGACCAACACAATTATGGACCCGGCAAGTGCTAATTTGATTTCGGAGCTGATCACCACCCTCCAGCGTCTTCTGCCACCACAAACCTCCGCCACTACACCACCTGCTGCACCCACAGTCACTCCACCGATTCCCCCGGCTCCCCACACTGCGCCCATGGCGGCTGCCATTGCCCCGGTTTCCCCCGGTGCGCTTACCAGTCCCGTGGCTACACCGACGCCCTTCTCTGGTGAAGCGGGGAATTGCGATGGGTTCCTTCTGCAGTGCTCAATATTTTTTGACATGCAGCCCCTGCGCTTCCCATCTGACAGATCCAAGGTTGCCTACATTGTCTCCCTACTGACGGGACGCGCTCTCCAGTGGGCACAGGCAATGTGGCAACAGGATGGACCCGTCGTCCACAATTATGCGCAATTTACTGCGCATTTCCGGGAAGTATTTAATTACTCGGTGAGCTCTACCACCGCTGGGGACCAACTTTTCCGGCTGCAACAAGGTAAGGGTTCCATTCACGATTATGTTCTCTCCTTTAGAACCCTTGCAGCCGCCAGTGGGTGGAACGAGCTCTCCCTTTTAACCAAATTCCGGCAGGGGCTAGCACCACGATTGAGGCTGCAGATGGCGACCCACGACGACTCTGTTGGGCTGGAGCAGTTCATACGGCTCACCCTCAGAGTCGCCAACCGTTTGCAGGATTGCGCTGCCGAACTTCCTGCACCGGTTCAATTCCAACCAGCCCTTCTCTCACCAGACCCCAGGTCAGTACCCGAACCAATGGACATTAACCAAACCCGAGCCAGACTTTCTCCTCAGGAAAGACAACGCCGGCTGGACTCGGGGTTATGCCTATACTGCGCCGAAAGGGGGCACCTACTACCATCATGCCCTCGGCGCCCAGCGAGACCTCTGGTGAGTAACGTCATTCATGAATGTCCCCATGCCAAACCACTCACCATGAATGTCACTGTCCACCATGCCACCATGTCTCCCACAGTAAGGGCTCTCCTGGACTCGGGTTCCGCTGGAAACTTCATCTCTAGGACACTCTGCCGCCAGCTCAAGGTTCCCCTTGAACTCCGCCCTGTTCCCCTTCAGATCTGCTGTGTGACGGGGGCACCCCCTGCTGGGGGGTTGGTTCGTTACATCACTCCTCCGTTGCATATGCAGGTCGGCTGGCTGCATGAGGAAAAGATCCGATTCCTGGTCCTCGAAAAATCTACATCTGACCTGATTCTAGGGCGCCCATGGCTCACTCTCCACAAGCCGATCCTCTCATGGAAGGATGGGGAGATCCTGAAGTGGGGCGCCGGCTGTTTCTCTCACTGCCTTTCCCAGGTCCCAGCTCTACCACTCAACTCGACCTCCGTGGAGAGTCCAGCCGGAGTGCATCATCACGAGGTTCCAGAGACATACTCCAGCTTTCAGGACATCTTCTGCCCAGTCCGAGCCACACAACTACCTCCACACCGGCCATGGGACTGCGCCATCGACCTCCTTCCAGGTGCACCGGTGCCAAGAGGTAAGATCTACTCTCTCTCTCTCCCGGAACAGAAGGCAATGGAGACGTACGTTGAGGAGGCCCTTCGGCAAGGCTTCATTAGACCTTCGACTTCCCCTGCTGCTTCTAGCTTCTTCTTTGTGGCCAAAAAAGACGGAGGCCTTCGGCCGTGCATCGACTATCGGGCGCTAAATAAGGTCACGGTAAGGTTCAGTTATCCCCTTCCTCTCGTCCCCTCCGCTCTGGAACAGCTCCGTGGAGCTACTATCTTCACGAAGCTAGACCTCCGGAGCGCATATAATCTGATTCGCATTCGCGAAGGTGATGAGTGGAAAACTGCTTTCATTACTCCTACGGGTCACTATGAATACTTGGTGATGCCGTACGGCCTAGTGAACGCTCCGTCTGTTTTTCAGGGTTATATGAACGAGGTGTTCCGGGATTGTGTGGGTAGATTTGTGGTCGTCTACATCGATGACATACTTATCTACTCACGGGATTCCTCGGAGCACCTCCGACATGTAACTGAGGTGCTTAAGAGACTCCGATCTCATCAGCTGTTCCTCAAGGCGGAAAAGTGCCTCTTCCATCAGTCCTCCATATCCTTCTTGGGTTATAACATCAGTCCAAGGGGGATTCAGATGGATGAGAGGAAGGTAGAGGCTGTCCGATCGTGGCCTACCCCAACCAATATTAAACAGCTCCAACGCTTCTTGGGCTTCGCGAATTTCTACCGCCGATTCATCCAGGGGTATAGCATGAAAGTCGCCCCGCTCACTGACCTCCTAAAGGGTAAGCCCAAGAAGCTAGTTTGGTCACCTGAGGCTACACAGACCATGTCACACTTGCAACAGGCCTTTACCACAGCCCCGATCCTCACCCTTCCAGACGTTAACCATCCCTTTCTCGTAGAGGTCGACGCCTCACAAACCGGGGTGGGAGCGGTATTGTCACAGCAGCAGGGGAAGGATCCAACTTACCATCCATGTGCCTTCTTTTCCAGGAAGCTGTCACCGGCGGAGAGGAACTACGATATAGGAAATCGTGAGCTTCTCGCCATCAAGCTGGCCCTGGAGGAATGGAGGCATTGGTTGGAAGGGGCGATCCATCCGTTCCTGGTCCTAACTGACCATAAGAACTTGGAGTATCTACGTGAAGCTAAACGTTTGAACTCCAGACAGGCAAGGTGGGCTTTGTTCTTCACGAGATTCCATTTCTCCATTTCTTATAGGCCAGGAACGAAGAATGTCAAGGCCGACGCGCTCTCCAGGGTCCACGATCCCGAGGAAACGGCTGAACACCCAGAGAACATCCTCCCGACAACTCTGTTCGTCTCGCCAATACAATGGGAGGATGGCAGCTCCGATTCCCAGAGCCATTCCCCCAGCGCCTCTCCGCCCGGTTGTCCACCACAGCTTTCCTTTGTCCCCGAACCAGAGAGAGAACATCTTATCCACCAGGTACACTCCTCACTTGGCACCGGTCACCCGGGGGTCACCCAAACCCTCTCCCTTCTCCGCGAGCGTTTCTGGTGGCCACGGATGAGAGAACAAGTGCAGAGGTACGTACGGGGATGCCGGGCATGTGCTCAGTCTAAAATACCCAGGCAACTACCCACAGGAAAACTGCTGCCGCTACCTGTTCCTCGACGTCCCTGGTCACACCTGGGCATAGACTTCATGACGGACCTCCCCGTGTCTCAAGGTAACACCTGTGTGCTCGTCATTGTGGACCGCTTTTCAAAATTTTGTCGCCTTATCCCACTCCCAGGTCTCCCGACAGCACAAAGGACGGCGGAGGCCCTGTTCGAACAGGTCTTTCGTAACTTTGGCATCCCGGAAGACATCGTTTCAGACCGGGGTCCCCAGTTCATCTCCCGGTTCTGGAAGGCCTTTTTCACACTCCTGGGAGTGACGGTGAGCCTGTCGTCTGGGTACCACCCACAAAGCAATGGCCAAACCGAGAGGAAGATCCAGGAGATAGGTCGATACCTACGTACCTTCTGCCACGGCCACCAGAACTCCTGGAGCCAGTACCTCGTCTGGGCCGAGTACGCCCAAAATTCTCTCAGGAGTCCAGCTACTGGTTTAACCCCATTTCAGTGCGTACTCGGTCACCAACCCCCGCTATTCCCCTGGAACGGAGAAACCTCCGAGGTTCCCGCAGTGAATCACTGGTTCCAGGAGAGTGAGAGGGTTTGGGCATCAGCGCACCGGCAGCTTCAGAGGGCAGTCAGAAGGCAAAAGATCACAGCCGACACCCGGAGATCTACGGCCCCAACGTACCGACCTGGGCAAAGAGTTTGGCTGTCAACCCGGGACATCCGCCTTCGTCTGCCCAGCAAGAAGCTGTCACCCCGATACATTGGTCCCTTCACCATCCTGTCCCAGATCAATCCAGTCACATTTAAGTTAAGTCTTCCACGCACCTACAGAATACACCCCACATTCCATGTCTCCCTATTGAAACCATACCACACCCCCTCACTTTCTGTTTCCCCAGAGTCTGGCGATCCACAGGAGCCCCCACCGAGCCTCGACCTGGAGGACGGCACGATCTACGCCGTCCGCGAAATCTTGAGGTCCCGTTGTCGAGGTGGTCATCTGGAGTATCTGGTGGACTGGGAGGGGTACGGTCCCGAGGAGAGAAGCTGGGTTCCTCGGGATGATATCCTAGACCCGACCCTTCTCGCTGAGTTCCATCAAGCTCAGCCCCAGATGCCGGCCCCCAGGGGTAGGGGTCGCCCACCACGACGACGTACTCTCCGGCCCTCAGGAGCGGTCCGTGGAGAGGGGGGTTCTGTGACGCGCACACCAGGCTCCGCCCCTGCACCACGTCCTACGTCACCCGAGTTCTATCACGCACGCACGTCCCTCACACACACACCCACACACACAGCTGCTCCGTATTCGGCTGATGTACACACGCGCACATAAAAGCACCACTCTTTCACCAGCACGCCGTCCGAGATTGATCACGCGACCCGAACTCTTCAGATAAGGACTAAGACTGTGTTTATTTCCGTGTTTTTTCCGTATGTTTAAGTTTCTCTTTGTCTGCCTCGCTCCGCGCTCCTGTGTACTTCCGTGTTTCCGTGTCTCCGTGTTTTAGTGTACTTCCGTGTCTCCCGTGCACCCCTTCTGTTCCAAGCTCCCTCCTATGCACTCCCGTTTTTTCCCTCCTGCCAGCTCCGCTTTTTTGCCTGTTTATTTATTGGTTTCTGTTTTGCTTTTTGTTTCCTATTTCTCCCAGCATTTCATTTTCAGTGTTGATTGCCACATTTTTTTTGTTCCCCGTGTTTTTGTTATCCCCAACTTTATGAATAAATCGCCCTGCCGGGCCAACATCAGAGACTGTCTCTTCTGAGTTCCGTTGGTACGCGACAATTACGTTCATTTGCGTTCGTGTACGCGGGGCGCCGGACAAACGAGTGTCGACACGTAAATTTTTGAAAAGCATGTGACCTGAGGCTGAGCTCTGATTGGATCTTTTCAAATCATCCTTGTGGCGCAGCACTGCGCGCACTGAACCCTCCCACTTTTGTTCTTAGCGAATCAATATTGTTTTTAAATATTTGGGCTAATGTGATTCGACCATCAACGGGTCTTTTTCAAGCGGAGCTGCTGACTGGATGCGATGTGAGTCATGCCTTTATTTTATACTAGTAGTAATGATGCTTAATCACCTGATAAATGGCTATTTACAGGCGAGTATTAAACGTTTAATTTAAATTTTATTTGCGCCCCCCCCCCCCCCCCCCCCCCCTCCCCCGAAGATTTTTTTGCACCAGCTGCCAATGTTTAACATATATAATTAATATTGGGTTAAGTATTAAACAGTTACAACCAGTACATATGTTTGCTAGCTAGTTAGTTAAGATTAGCTTAGGAAACCTGAAGCTAGGTTGGATTTTTTTCAAACATTGCAATTTTTTTTTAAGTATATAATGTACAAACACTGTTAATCTGTAGGTTCTTTATATACTTTTGGCTAAACCATTTCCCTCCAGCAGGTGTACTAAAATGTTTGTGAACTGTACCAACATGCTGATGTTTAGAGAAAAAATATGACATGATATATGAGATTAACAGTCTTGGTTAATTATTCTAATTCTTGGCTGCTGTTGCAATAATTCCAGTAAAGCTCAGCTCTTTTGCACCATCTCAGCTGGAATCTGCTGATTATTTCTGAGTTTTATTTATTTATTGTATATTTTGAAATCAGCAAACATGTCTGGTAAAACAGGACTCAGTGTGTGTAGTTGGTGTAACAGTTTGGAAGATTTAGGAAGAATTTAGTCAGACACTTTATTTATCACCAGCAGAGCTGGCTGAAGGTCAAACCAAGGTCAGACAGGGGTTATCAAGAGCAAATTCACAGTCACAAGTCAGACTGGTCAAAGGCAGAAACAAACAGACCATGGCCAAGGTAGACAGCAAAAACAAGGATTTGGAAAATCCAGAAACTTGCAGCACTGTGCACATACCAAACTTTCAGAGCTTAGGGAGAGAGAAAACAAGGAACAGGTGAAACTAATTAGAGGGAATCGGGGCAGATAGCAAGAAACAGAATAAGTATTGTGGAATGCCAAAGGGGTCTTACAATGTTGTAGTTATTTTTTTGGCTGCTCCCCCCAAAAATCTTCAGGTCCACCAGGAGACCACCAGAATCTGCAGAAAATTGTTTTGTTTTACAAATTAGTGCAAATTATTGTACCTGCATTGTATGGAATGGGCAATAATAAATTGTCTGTATCAGCCTTTCAGAATAAAGAATTAAATAAGCAGAAAGGAAAACTACTGAAATATTGCCTTATACATTATGTGACTGTGACCATACCGACTACACATACAGCTCCGGAGCTGCCAGTGATCCAGACCCCCAGTGCCCTCCAAACCTGTCTGACTCATCCTGGTGCACCACATCTAGAAGGAGATCGCGTCACATGGAGATGAAGATGAAGATGGTCTTGGATCGGCTGATGAAGACTGTGTAACCTATGAAAGTGGATTCCATATTAACTTGTATACTGTTAAAACTTTCAGTCTCCTAACACTCAGTATGACTGCAAATCAGTCCCTGCTAACCTGAATGAGGATGGGTTTCCTGTTGAATCTGGTTCCTTCCTATGCCATGTCATGGAGTTTTTCCTTGGGTACAGGTGTGCTCGGCTTGCTCTTCATGGACAATTTGATAATTCTCAATTTTTTTTTTCCTGAATTTACTTTAACACCGGCTGGCATGAGCCAATTTACACAGCTAACGTAGTGCTTCATATAAATAATAATAATAATAAAATCAATAATCCAAAAAATAACAGATAACTCAAGAGCAAGAACTTGTTTACTCATTCACCATTTTCAAATGATGTTCATAACATTAACATTAAATTTAGGTGAGAAATAGTCAAGTTGTTGGAGTCAACATTTCTGAATGCAATACGGACATATGAAAAAGTCACTCTGAGTTATAGCAAAGAATCTAATCTGCTAATTAGCAATTCAGAGTTAAATATAGATGGCGAATTCAATGTTGTTAACTGGGCTATAAGCATGAAAATTGATGTGGAGGTGTGATAGATGGACAGACCAAAGGACTAAGGCACCTCCAGATCCACTGTTTTTAAATAAATTTGAAGTTTAATCCACTATGAGCAGCATTATGGGTAGAAAATGACTGAAATCATGTCAGTGACTGAGTAAAAAACCCTTCATATTTTATCACAAAATAAAGCCTTGACTCTATTCTATCTATCTTATGTTAAATAGGTATGATTCTTATGTAAGCATTCAGGATGAAGTTTTCCTTTCAGTGCAATACAAAACTAAAATGTCAAAGTTTATGTCAGGACGAATGTGCAGAGTAGGAGGATGCGGTTTAAAAGGTTGTAAAGGTTCAAATGTGGGCGTACAAGTCATCAGATACTTTTTATCTGACAAGGGAGGTGCACGTCTGAACTTTTGAATTGGAATAACTCTTTATTTTCACTCGTACTTTCTTGAAATACATTATTTGACCATTTGTGCTACTTGTGTGAATAAATAAAATTTGTGCTGCTTGTGTGAATCTTCCGAATCCAAACACAGCAATTAAATTCTGTTGTCTGTGTTATTTCGTCCTCACCTGTATACCCATATGTTCAGTGGGCTTAGACTGCAGCCCTGGAGAACATGTTCAGAACTTATGGTTTCAGTTGCAACACAGATGCTGTCTAGCCTAAAGAGACATACAGACACCATCCAGAGCTGTTTTGGTATGCGTAGGAGTGGGATAAGTGACCTGCATGTAAAAAAAACACTTCTTGCCTTATGCTTGATGCATTGAGAGATTAAGACAAAACAAGCTCTTAGTTAAATAATACCGTGTACTGTATATGCAATGTTCTAAATTTGTGTGCCTCATTTCCAGTGATCTCAGTATATGCTCCAGATCTACCACTGTTTATATTAGCAATAGCAATGATGAGCAGTAATAATGCACAGGAAATGTATTTTTTTATTTGATATTGAATTGTAATATCAGACCTTTGGACAATCAGACTTTAATATCGAAGAAACATAACTTCCTCCGCAGTGAAGTCGTAGGTCGATGGATGGATGAATGGATAGAGGGATCAACAGATGTATATCGATCTGCATTAATAATAATTGAAAAAAAAAAACCGCACAATAACACAATAGTCCTCTGACAGAATACTCTACATCATTGTCAAACAACATTTTTTGGATCACATCAACTGAAATCTGCTACTCTTACACGCTTACACAACGTGACCCTTGCACAGACGCACACACACAAACAGTCTTATCACTGTCTTATCAGGTCTGGTGCAAGTCTGACAGATAAAGTTGTGCTGAACATTTGCATGCAATAGGGCGAGAGAGTAACAAATGTTCTGTTTTTTGACATTCATTCCTGTCTGGATTGTGCATGTCCTTCTCACCTTGCACTTTGACACATATATACCGTACTGTATGTATGTACAGTATGTATGCTAATTTGAGAGATGATGTAACCATGGTGACAATAAAATCCACTATATCAACACTGTGCTAACAGTGCTGTTATGGAACAAGTGTAGTTTAACATTGTTTTCATTCAATTCATTCAATTGGTTGTCTGGTTATGAAGAAAGAGTAGCAACGGTGGCTCTTGGTTGCTGATCGGAGGGTCTGGGTTTGAGCCCTACCAGTGCCGTGTCACCACTGTTGTATCCTTGGTTGAGACCCTTAACCCTACATCCCATACAACCCAGCCAGTACATGCAGTGCCAGTTCCAGACCCAGTTAGAAAATGGGAGAATACATCTAGTGTAACTGCTGTGCCAGTTCTTACAAATCGAATGATCCGATGAGCTCTAGGATAAAAGACACAAACCATAGAGAAAAGTTTACATTCCGCTAACTATTGACAAAACAGCGCATATGAACAGTTTTACAGCAAAATGAGAATAAAATTTTGGCAGTTTGAAAAAGAAGCAACTAAAGAAAAATCTTTAAATATTTTATGAACTGTGTACTTCAAAATAACAAGTCAAATAGTCAAAATACAAGTCAAAATAGTGTTAAAAAGCACAAATGGCAAAACTGTTCTGCTATTCTTTTGTTCGTATATCAGAAAGAATTTTAAGTTATTTCGCAAAAAGCTTTAAATCCACCCGATATGGATTTTTGATGTATTGAATATGTTAAATGTATTGAAATTCAAAGAAATATTGCAAACCCATATTCGATTGTGTTTTTATAGTAAATCTCTAGCAGCAAACAGGAACAAGTAACAAATAGAGTTTTGTTTCCCACACAAAAAACGTTTTTAAATACAAAAGTTTTCAGAGAAACATAAAAAAACGTTAAAAACAATACAAAAATATTACTTTACATTATTAGTTTTTCGTTTTATTTCAGTTATTGAAGACAGCATCTTACCACCACATATACAGCTGAGGTCCCGTAACGTGATAAGATTGTTCAGAAGTCCAAATTGGAGAACGGGGGCGTGGCTGACATAACCAGGAATACCAAATGCCTCCTTTTAACTTCCTGTATACAATATACCAAGCGATCACACTGTCAATGCATAAATCAACTGCCAGCAATCAACTGTAAATAAATTTTACTTTCAGAAATGTTTTGTTATAGACGATCCTGTGTGCCTGCATGCAATTATTTGCCCAAAAGAGTGTAGACGTATAGAAGTCATTTTTGTAACATGGTGTGAGGGGCATTCAGTGTTGTTAACTCCTAATGTTGCCCCAATATCTACAGTATAATGTTGGTGAATTAACGTCACTACAACATTTGACAACATTCATGCTTGGTAAGCACTTTATCCCTGGTCAGGGTTATGGTGACATTTGCTCTTATCAGTTTTCTTATCAAGTAGCATGATAAGAAGTGTCCTTCACCTCTGCGTTTAGAGACATGAAAAGCTGTTTTGTTTAAAATCTTGTCTTTACATCTCATCTTTATCAACAGTCTTCTTCTTTGTCCAACAATATTTTGTAGCTTTTTCTATAATTTTTACCCTGCATAAAAGACGACTTTACATTTATAAAGTAAATCTTCTGTAAAGTGAGGATTGTGATTCTGCTTTATGTAGAACACTCAGACTCCTTCTTTCTTCTCCTTAATCCTCCTTTCATGCCCATGAGTGTTGTAGATGCAGACGCGATAATAAATCTTGATCTAACATGCAGCAGGTATGCGACACAACTGCAAAGTTGGAACACCTGGAGGTTCTTGTTTTATTGCAGTTAAATCACTAATAAGCAAGAATGACAGTTAGAATTGGGAGCAAAGGTTATTGTTCACCAGTGAGTTACAGTATAAGAGAACACGGTTGGGGTCTGAATATCATCTTTTTTTTAAATGAACAAATCTGATTTAAATCACTTTCGGAAAGAGAGACATACTCTGAACTGACATTTAGATTTCGACAGTAATAGGACTCTAGCAGTCACTATTCAATAGATTTTGCTACTTCATGAAGCAATAGCTGCGTCCTGACTTTTGCATTTCACTGTAAATATCATTGATCCTTTCTTATATTGTGCATAATGTTAAAATCTGGGATTTAAAAATATACATTATTTGAAACTGGAAATAAACACCGGGTTTTTAGAATTTTAATACACAGAAATCAAACGTTCAATATGTAAAATAGTAAATATCTGAAAGTTTGCAGCACTTTTACGCCACTATTCAAATGTAAGTACATGTGTGATATTGGCCGTGTTAACTGCACGGTTAGAGTTTCCTCATGTCTAAGCTCGTCTATTGAAGCGCATGTTCAGACGACACACTCACACTAATGAGTTTTATCTAAAATTATTAACCATCAGGTTTTAAACAAACTTGTAGAGTTGGTATAAGCTCGACGGCGCATTGTCATTAAAGCAAAAACAAAAAAGCAAAGGCAAATAAAATATAGACACTCTGAAAAGATACTCTGGAATTCAGGTAAATTAGTTTTTCTACTTTTTACTCAAAATGTTGGCAACAATATCAATTGTAATGCAAATCATAATAACAGAATTTAATTTCTGTTTTAAATGTGAAGAGGTCCACTGAAGTGTGTGTGTGTGTGTGTGTGTGTGTGTGTGTGTGTGTGTGTGTGTGTGTGTGTGTGTGTGTGTGTGTTAATGCATAAATACCCCAAACTCCTATTATTTTCCTCTTCCAGATGCATTGTTTCAGTGTCTATGTAAATGAGCTACCTCTAAGCCACGCCTCTCTAGAGAGCAGCACAGCTGAGAAATAAGCAAGGGGAAGGGATCTTCTTATATGCTGTCACAATAAAGGAAAAATCTAATTAGCTGAATTATTTTTTTCTTTTTTAAATTAGTTGAAGTCTAATGTTTGATAATATGTTTATAGTATAATAATAATAATAATAATATTCATATTATGTTATTATTATCAAAATAATAACTACCACTCTGTACCCTTATCATACGAACATAATAATAATAATAATAATAATAATTATTATTATTATTATTATTATTATTATTATTATTATTATTATTATTATTATTTTAGTAGTATGATTATTATTTATTTTATTTTTATTTTTTTACAATTATTATTATTATTATTATTATTATTATTATTATTGCTGCTGCTACTCCTCATCTGATATACAAGGTCTGACACAGGTTTTACCCTGATTGCCCTTCCTGTCACAACTTTCCCATTTTCTAACCATGCTTGGGCTTGGCACTGCATTGTCTGGGTTGTGTGTAGGGTTAAGAATCTTGCCCAAGAGCCTCAACATTGGCAACCTGGTGACCCTCTGATCAATAACCCAAAACCTTAACCACCTGAGCCACTACCACTCCGAATCCTTACCATACGAACAATAATATAACAAAATCCAGAAATGGGTTTTGTTTAGGGTTATCTTAAATTTTAACCGAAATGTATCTTATTGTTTTAAAAAAATTTTTTTTTTAAACACAACATTGTCAATATATAGCATGTCCTACAACATACAGTCTGGTGAGAAATATTTAAATTTGTGAAAATGCTTAAATTGTCAGTCTAAGACTTGTATATACTTTACACTGAATACAATAAGGTTAAACATCGTCGTAATGGATCGAAACGATGTGCAGGGATGATTTCCTCCTATAGTCCATCGATTGTTCTGATAAACTATGTACTTTAGATAAAAATAAAAAGTCGCTAGACCATTTGGGTCTCAAATGAAATGAACATATAAATATTTCTAAAAGAAATAAATGTCTATGGAACCAGACTTTTATTTGTGCGTAAATATCTTAGCATGCATGAGCCAGAACTCCTGTCGCTACAGATGTCTTTATCTTTGTCCTAATCCCACGTTCATGTCCACTGTCTTTTATCCACGTAGGTGTCCAAAATATGCCATAGAGACAAAAACTGCAGATTGAAAAACTGCAGACTGTCACACACATTTGCAGCTACGTGTCTTGATAAACACACACGCATTCCAGAGCATGTCTACATCTCATCTCATCCATCAGTTCATCGTTTGCACCCTCAGGGACGGCTCTAGAAAGATGGTTAAGCAATTTATGGCTCTGTTTAGTTTTCGGCTTCTTTGCTAGTGTTCTGTCCCCGGTTTCAAAAAAGTAAAAGGGTAGGGAAAAAGTATTGAACATTATGTGTTTCTCAGGACACAAAGTGCTGTTTAAAAAAATGACTTATAAGAAGGTATCGGTAGTTTCATTACGGGGATAAATGGCACACAGCTTCAGGAGAGCAAGAAAAGAGCAGAACTCCAGCAACAGAACAGCCAATTAATCCCAGATAATTCTACCAGGAATTGCGTGTGCAGAGTGAGGGAACGTAAAAGTGATAACGAGTAAGCCTGAAACACTGAGATTTATCCGTTCCTTTAACAGCTTAGACCCGTTAACATGACCCGCATTAAGGGTGGAGGAATGGAAATGATTTGTCACTAAAACAGCTAGCGCTTGCGGCCCTGAGATTTACGAGCTATCGTGGGAAAGGTGCAGTAGCAGAGTGGAGGATTGTGGGATGGCACAGCTATCGAGGAGGTGTACTGATATCCAGGTGTATGGTAGGTGCAGACTCACTATTCTTGGTATGCCAGTGAGGTATTTTCCTGAGGATACGCAGACATACACAACTACACACCGTGCTGATATCCTGTATCACGCCCTGTGATGCCCATCTGATCTCCAGTCCTTTCAGTAAAACCTACTCATTTTAGCTACTCGTCAAAACTCTTAAGGAGGGGGATTACCCAAATCCGTCCGTAAATACTGTAGGTGTATTCACAGGCAGAATAAAGCAAAGTATTACTCAATATTACACAAGCTTCGAATAAATAAATCTCATTCAGCCATCTCGAACGCTTGCTGCAAGGGATCATGCTGTAGATGGTGTTTCTATAGCGTGTGAGTGTGTGATTCTGTGCTTTGCAATGGACTGGCACCCTGTCTGGTCTATATTGTCTGTAGAATGTTATTAAATGTTATTATAGGGCTCTTTAGGTCACCTTCAAGCTGATTTCAGGATGAGGATTTTGGGGAGTTGATGTCTGAAGACACCTGGGTTTTTTATCCATCCAGCAGTTCTCTAGTCCTGAAGACATCCTGCAGTTTTATCTGTGTCCACCGGGATGTTTTCTTCCAATTATACTGTATCTAATACCAACACTAAATGCTACAGCCATGACAGTCTTATATTAGCTACGTAATTAAACAACACTAGTTGTATGCAACAGTCTTCATAAAATCTCTGAATACTCCCATATGCTATATTACCAGTTAATACAAGTGGGAAAACATGAAAATATAAAAACAATTGAAACACTCATTTCCTAAAGCGCTTAGGAAAGCAATAATACCCAAACCTCCTTAAGCTAACAGCAACACCAGGAGTGTTGAAAGGAACACTACATGCTAATAGTGCTGAAAAACTATTTCCTGTGCCGACAATGTTCATGCTCACGAAGGCCGGTGAGTGAAGTGAAAACAATGACTGAAGCTGTCCCATGTGCAAGGAAATCACTCTACTGTATATAACCCCCTCAAGATTGTGCTTTCCCTGGCGTTTGGTAATTCACACAGAACCCACAAATTCTGAGCTAAGCCGTCTCAGTGTTTGCTTTCAAGCGGCGTACAGCATTCCACTATTAGAGTATGCATGGCATTTAGCACAACATGGTTGGAGTCTACTGTAATTTCTTATCCACGCATCAGAAATACCGCTCATACCTCATTGCTTTAAAACAACAGGAAAGGGGAAACTGCGTGTTCAGTTTCTAACCCCACACATCTGTATTACAAATCAATTGCAGCGCTCTGCTCAGAGCTCGCTGTCTCCGAAATTATCTGCCATTTCTCACTGACGAGACTAAAGTCCCATCTTCGCTCTGGTGCCCAATGTAGCTGAATTCCTGTAATCAACACAATCAACACAGAAGCCAGGATTTGTCAGAAAAGGTCATTTTATATCTTACTGAACCTCTTGATTCTAGAATGGGTCTTTTTGCCCCCCAGTTTTCTCCCTAATTTAGTCGTATCCAATTCCTGCCCGTCACCAGGGGGCTCCCACATTAAGCACTTGTTTCTTCCGAACCACGTGACGCCAGCCGACCGCATCTTTTCGAGCTGCTCGTTAACGCACCGTTGGGGTGGGGTAACACACTCGGAGGACAGCGCTATCCACTCCTTCCGCTTCCGTGAGCTCACAGACACCCCTGATTGGCTGTAGAGCCGTGATTAATGTGGGAGCACCAAGTACCTCTCATCCCTCCCCTCTGAGAGAGCTCGGCCAATCAGCTCCCTCTAGGCCTCCGCCTGCGAGAGGTTACAGCATCACCCGGGAATCGAGCTTGCGATCTCCGGATGATAGGGTTTGTATAATGATGATTTGTATAACAAATCTATGGTCTGATCCACTCTATATAAGATATTTGGGGTCTGATCTATTCTATAGAAGATATCAATGGTCTGATCTGCTTTATATAAGATATGAGTGTTCTGATCTACTCTATATAGGATGTCAATGGAATGAGGTACTATATAGTATATCTGTGGTCCAATCTATTCTATATATTGTATGTACTACCCCAATCAGGCCTGTATGGTAGAGTGGCCAGACGGAAGCAACTCCGCAGTAAAAGGCACATGACAGAACGATGAAGTTTGCCAAAAGGATCCTGAAGGATTCCCAGACCATGAGAAATATTTTTGTTGTTGTTGTTGTTGAAGCACCTTCGGCAACAATTACAGCCTCAAATGTTTTTGATTATAATGCTACATGATCTGGAAGGTTCTCCTCTCTCCACAGCGAAAGCTTTTAGAGTGACCATTGAGTTCTTGGTCACCTCCCTGACCAAGGTCCTTCTCCCTCGAACACTCAGTTTGGCCGGGGAGCCCACCCAAGGAGATGTCCTGGTGCTTCCAAACATCTTCCATTTATGGATGATGGAGGTTACTGTCCTCATTGGAATCTTCAATGCTGCATAAATCTTCCCTAGATCTATGCCTTGATACAATCCTGTCTACAGACAATTCCTCAATTACTTAATGGCTTGGTTTGTGCTCTGACATGCACTGTTAACTATGGGATCTTATATAGACAGGTTTGAGCCTTTCCGAATCATGTCCAATCAACTGAATGTACTACAGCTGTTGTAGAAACATCTCAAGGATGATCAGTGGAAACAGGATGCACCTGAGCTCAATTTTGTGTGTCATGGCAAAGGCTGTGAAGATTCTTCTGCAAAGAGGTATTATACTGCAGAAGTGTTCTAGTAAAATGTAACTTGTCTGATCTACTCTATATGAGGTATCAGTGGTCTGATTTACTCTATACAAGATGTCTCATCAGTGGTCTCATCTACTTCATATACAATATCCATGGTCTATTCTACTCTATATTTCAGTGGTCTGATCTACTCTATATTGCAGAGGTCTGATCTGCTGTATAGGAAATCTGTGGTTTGATCTGCTGTATACAAGAAATCTGTGATCTGATCTACTCTATATGTCTTATGTGTCTGATCTACTCTATATATAAGATATAAAGATATATAAGGTTTGATCTACTCTACATAAGATGTCAGTGGTCTGATCTCTATGTCATCTGATGTCTTATCTACTCCATATACAGTATGATATACATAGTCTGATCTACTCTATATAAGATATCTGTGGTCTGATCTACTCTATATAAGATATCTGTGGATTATGGTTGAATTTATAGTTTTCCTTTTACTGCAAATGATCTTGTAACTATAAATGCACAAAAGAATTATGGATTATAACCATTATAATTATGGTTATAGATTCATAACTTTATAAACTATACAATTTCCCTTCATACTTTCATGCCATGCTGTTATAGAAACATAAACATCTGAACTGTAATAGTAACGCCACTTCATCACTCAACTCCTTTGTCATTTAATTTCCAATTACGGCATGCCCCGGAGTGTTCGATTCCATAGCACAGAATTACATACAGTCCTCTCACTCGTCCATATTTTATTCAACATGCTACACATGTGTGTGAATAGCATGGCACCAGATAATAAACATAACGTTTAGCAGTCAGCATCAATAGCTGCAAATCGAGTGCGTCAACAAGTGTGTCACGCACATGTACAGACACGGCCATGTGCTGCGTGTCAAGAGAGAAATATGTTCTCCGGTGCAGAGAAACAGAACAGGCCCAGAAAACCGCTGGTGCATTCCTCTCTGTGCACCCCCCCCCCCCTCCCCCCACACCCCCCACACCCGAATTTCCTTTCGCATGCAGTGCGTTCCCCTCCACCAGCCAGCCAACCAACCAACCATGGCCTCCTTTAACCCATCCCCTCCTTTTCTCTTTTGCTTTTCCCAGAACTTCATTTTTCCTTCTGGTGCTGGAACTTGCCTGTGTTTCGCTCTAAAAAATAAAAGGAAAAGAGAAGGAAGCATATGAAGTGTTCTGTAAATGTACTGTTTGGTTTGTTTACACTGAGTATACTCAACGGCAAGAACTGTGAAGAGAGGGAGAGAGAGATTAAAATGTCTTATACCGCAGAAGTGCTCTAGTTAAAGAGCATATTAAGTTTAAAAGAAAATTCTAATTAACTCTGTTCTCATATAGTCTCTGGAGAGTGATACATTATTTTATAAATGTTTTTGTTTTTTAAAATACCTCAACTGAAATTAACACTTATAATGTGTTTCAATTTAGTACTCATAAGCACATATAAAAAGCATGCATGACCTTAATAGGGGCAAAAAGTATTCAGACACTGTTTAAAAGTTTTCAATGTAATATAGAAATAGTGAAAATTATGAAAAACAATTCTTATGCACACTGCACCTGGTGTTATGTATACTGTATGTCAACTAGCAAATATCTTGAAGGTGAAAAAGCTTCCTAGGAAAAAATTATAAGCCAGCACTATACTATAAGCCAGCAATCATTTGAGAAGAGTCGCAGGATGACTTAAAAGCATCAGGAGCATCCATTACCTAGGGAGCAATAAGAACCTAGATCATTTGTTTCTAAACCTCAAACAACACAGAACTCTGATCACTGAAAAAAAAAATCAACTTTTAATATGTAATATTTACATTAATAAATCTCCATAAATACATCGAAGCATGGTGGTGGGAGCATCACGATTATTGCTGCATCTCTGCAAACGGTGCTTCTGCATCGCCCGTCGTTGAAGTAAAAGGTTAAAGGAGCATTGGACTTGTTAGATAATATAATCTCATGGAACAAGAAATTCAATCTGGGAAGAAGATGAATATTTTAACAAGACAATGGACCCCAATCACGCAGCCAAACTAAGTTAACATCATGCCTTGCACAGCCTATCACTGAATTTCTTGAATTATACCCTGTTGATAATTAAGGGAAAATTTTTAATCGTTCAGAGGCTCCCTCAACTATAAAGCTTTAAAAAGTGAATTATATCTTAATGTAGATGTCTTAAGACTAATAGCTCTGCAACAACGTACTTACGTGTGTAATCCGTATCATCTGAATACTTTTTTACTATCGTTTTTTAACATATATTTACACATACATTCTATCTATAATTATTATAGTTAGTAATTAGTAAAAAAAAAATTGCATTGAAAGTATTTTTAATTAAAAAAAAAAGTGGGATTTAAATGCTTATTTCTTCTTACTGTTCTGATTTTATTACAGGTGCATCATTTTACACTTTACACTTTGTCTCGTTCCTTTATTTTTCCCCCCTAAATTTTCAGCATTTATTTTCAACCTTTTCTATGTTTATTTTATAATTTATATTAATAATTAATACTTATAATTAATTAGTTTTATATTCTAATTAATTCAAATTTTTACTGCATTTCTTTCCTCCTTTTAATTTTAATTTTAATTTAATTTTTTTTTACAGTATTGTTTCCCTAATTTTAGTCTCATGTGGCAATGTTTTATTTCAATCATTTATTAAAATCACATCATACAGTTTATACTGACGAGAGTGAAAGAGAGAACAGTCAGAGCTAATAGATGCACATTCGTTTTATTGGTTTGGTTTATTAATACAGTGGTTATTTTTGCCTCAGGGGCATTCACAGACAAAACAAACGTTTATAAAACTATAAACATAAAATATAGCTTTCTGACAATACAATATCTCTGGCTCAGTCACTATTTATACAACATAAGCATCTTGCACACTTACAAACACAATGGCGTTCTAATACATTTGAATAGTTTTTTCTCTTTATAAAATGTTCTATGTACAGTTTTATTATGAATAATTACCACCTCGTTAAACTGGGAGAAGGTGACTGGCTGACCACAGTAAGACCAAATAAACACTGTTGAAATGAGACCACTGAAATACCATGTGCTAGAGTTACAGAGTTCAGTCCTGCAGCTGAAGTGCCAAAGGTTCGAGCAGGTCGCTAGTGTTCAGTGGTCTGCCTGCTCGACACCACCGAGATACAGAGGCAGGAGGGAGTGAGCCCGGCCTCATCTCATTTCAGTCACACTGCTGCCTCACAGAGAGAGAGAGAGAGAGAGAGAGAGAGAGAGAGAGGAAGGAAGGAAGAGAGAAAGAAAAAATAAAACTCATCTAAAGATTGAACTGTGCTGTTTTAGTGGCTATGGGCAATGATGAAATGAGTGAGAAGAAAGAAAACAGAAAAGAACAGAGAAAAAAAAGAAAGAAATTTTTTTTTTAGAAAAAACTATATACAGGAGAAAAGGAAAATAAAAAGTAAAAAGGTAAAAACAAATAATCAAACTGAAAGAAATAGAAAGAATAAAAGTCAGCTAAAAAAAAGTAATACAAAAAAAGTTAAAAGTAAAAAAGTCTGTAACGGGTGTATTGCACCCTTATATAAATTGGGCCTCACTTATCAATCGTTTATTAGTGCTGTTTTACAAAAGTTTTTTTTCCCCTCCAATGTCATGTGTCTAAGCTGATGACGTATACTGTATATAACCCAAGTGCATTCACAGAACATTTCCATTTAGCCACGCCCATAAACTCCATATAAGGCACAAAAGCTCATAGAGAGCTAAAAATAGCGACTAAGTCGTGACCTACAGTAACACCTTCTTTAATATTCCAGTAAAGCAGCTCAGCCGCTGCGGCGTGTCGACAGCCACACACACTGACACACACGCACTACCTGTTCATGCATTGATGGGGTGCCATTACTTTTGTCATCATCATCAGCTAGTCTAAATTGCCTCAATTGCTCGTATATGTTTTGTATACTTTTGCACGTCTGAAGTAGCTAGATTTTCATGAACGTCACGTCTCTGTAAATCATACACAGGAACACTTTAACAGTCTTGTGGACGATTTACAGAGACGTGTTAAAAAGTATCACGTTTGATAAATGAAGCCCAAAGTCGGTTGTAACCACAGCGCTCTTGTGATTGGTCAAGTACGCCTGTCCGTCAAAGTGGCATTGCTCCAATAAGCTGCAGGCGACTGACCTGCGGATCCTCTGCTAAATGCACAGAGACTCCGGTATAAGTGTCACTACGGAATAATACAGTTATTAGCAGCTTTGTCTACATACATTTACTGGATTTAACGTAAAATATACACAAGTTTCACATAAAAGACAAAAATAATATCTGCATTATATATCTTATTTATGTAGGCAGTGGGACGGCATTGTGTGTATGTGTTTATGGACGTGAACACATTCTTCCGAGTCTTCCTCTGGACAATCTCCTCCTCTTCCTCATCCTCACAGGATGCTCTCGTGTCCATCGACTGACCTCATTCGGTTGGGTCCACGCGAAGGCGGCAGCGCCACGTGCCCGCGCCTCACAGGACGGACGCTAGCACTCTGTCTGACGGCTGGACATAGACAAAGGGCTGTCCAGGGAGAAACTGGCGGGAGAGCGGTTCGCAGGACATGTTTTGAACATGGAGGAAATGTGGAACGCCTGGAAAACAAGAGAGACACGGTGAGAGATGAGACCTTAAAGCAGACGTCTGTTGATACAGTGTGATAATGTTAGTGCTACAGTATATCGGTAGCGTGGGTCTCGTACCACCCAGTACGCGGTGATTCCTCCCTGCAGGAAGCCGGTGAGGACGTCAGAGGGATGATGGCGGTAGTCTGAGATCCGCGTGAGCCCGGTGTACACGGCTAACATCACCAGCAGGAACTGCAGCAGCGGCCGCAACAGCCTCGCGCCGCGCCACGAGAACCGCGCCTGCAGGTAGAACTGAGACACGCAGACATGACGTCACTCAGGTGCAAACCCTACTGTAGCTGCCATTTACATTGAATCATTTAAAAAAAGTGCTTTGAAGTTTCCGTCATTAGATTTATTGTTACACTGATTACTAGGTCACCAGCTATAAGTAGCATCAGACAATCAGACAATGTTGGGAATATTTGTTTTTTTTCCTGGTAACTGGTATTTAGCTTTCTTTTTTATTTCAACATTAATGCTACCACTACCGCTAACATGCTACTGCTATTAGCGCTTCTGCTGCTACTATCATTATGCTACCACCACTTCCCATACTACAACTACTATTATCACTACGACTACTCCCATTACCGCTACCAGCAATACCATGACACCTATTACTACTACTACTACTACAGCTACCACTACCTACTGCATCCTGACATTTCCTGACTGCTCCATCTTTCACATTAAACAGGAAACCTTTAACGAATTACCCAGGAAACCTTTTTTCCAGGTTGTCACAAAATGACTCATGTACAGTATAGACCTCGGTGCACGTACTGATGACGTACCGCATACGAGGCTTTAGATATCAAAATGACATAACTGTGCTTTAAACAAGCCACCCTCATATCTTGCCGAGGTTTCACTGCGCTACGCATGCGGACAGACACCGAACATAACAAAGCCTGCGATTCACATATACAGTACAGCCAAAACACAACCACAGACAATGTGCCCTCTTGCGCTCGGGGAAGCGGTTTCGGTTTCTTACAAGTACTCGCGAAAAGTCTGGTTTGGTGATATGCCTGAGATGTGTAATAAAGGTTTGTATTTATTCTAAAAGATATTTGATTTAAATATATATTTCTGAGAAATCTGCGAAAGATCTGAGCTCATTACTGAAACCAGCTGGAGGGAACAGATTGTTGGTGGAAGTAAAGAGTTTTCAAAAACAAAGTTTATTAGTGTCTGATGGTGAGGTATTTTTTCATTCATATTTTTTGTGTCAGACAGACTCATTTAGTGTAATTTAATGTCTTTGGCTCGGTCTGTCAGGTGAGATGTGCTTATGCGATTTGACATCATAAGTATGTAGAATTTACCGTTCTGAAAAAAAGTACTCCCCTGTAATAATTTTTAGTAGTCTGAGGCTCATTTCTAAACCTTATTGTAATTTCTTCTGCGTAATCTCACTGTTTTTCCAGTCTTTTCACCATGCTGTCACATGATATCGGTTTCAGGTGTGTATTTAATGTAACTGATATTTCCTGCGCGAGGATCTTTCCTGCTGCACTTATTGTTCGTCTGCAGGAAACGTAGCCATTAGGCAAAACCGAATCTGAACGAGCACTTAACCACTTCAGAACTGTTTATCAGCGCCACATGAGATTCAGGTCACTCGCTACAGGATGTGCGCGGTTACTCGCTGTAGTCCGTCTACTGCCATGGGGGAAAAGATGCCATGTAAGTTCCTATACAGTGATGGACAGGTTAAAGGGTACCAATACTCAGCAGCAGGCCAGACCCATAGCCCTTAAAGGTCCTTAATCAGCTCTAACCCTGTCTGTGTCGTTCCCCGCTCTCTCTCTCTCTCTCTCTCTCTCTCTCTCTAATCAGCGCTGCAGCTCTGCCGGCCTGACTGGAGAAGTGAACCCACAAATGGACGGGCAAGAAGAATGGAACAAAACGACTCGTTCTCAGAGAGCGAGGCCCAAACTCACAGCCACTTTCTGACACATGACTGGCGCAGAGTCCGAGAGGGAGGAAGAGAAAAGGAAGAATTAAGAAAGAGAGAGAGAGATGGTGAAAGGCAGCTTTGAGTGTGGGTGAGTGTCACGTCATTTTTCCCTTTTCTTTCCCAACTGCAGCAGAGAGAGAGAGAGAGAGAGTGCAGAAGGACAGAGAAAAAGAAAGACAGGACAAAAAAAGGAAGACATGCAAAAGAGAGAGACAAAAAAGACATGCCAAAAGGGAGACAGAAAGAGAAAGAAATATACAACTCAAGAAAAACAAAAAAGAAGAAGCAGAAGGAGAGAGAGAGAGAGAGAGAGAGAGAGAGAGAGAGAGAGAGAAGGGGGTCAGTCGTGAAAGAATCCTGTCCATCTCTCAGCAGGCCAAAGACCTCCTCCCATCTCTCCACTCTACAACCCAACCCATATCAAAACAAGGCTTCCTCTGTCCTCTCTGTCCCTCTCTCTCTCACTCTCTCTCTCTTTCTTTCTCAGTCATCCATTCTCTTTCTCTATCTATTCATCTAACTTTTGGAGAGCTTTCTCTTTTTTCGCCTTGCCTTCGCCCTTTCTCTTTCGCTTGAAACAAGATGCCTTTGGGGATGTGGTGTTCTCAGACCCTTTTCCTTTCACTCTGTGTGTGTATGTGTGTGTGAGTGTGTTTGCATGTTTGTTTGTGAGCCAGAGTGAAAAGCAGACATTTTTGGCAGTCTCCCATATGGCAGCAGCGGAGGCCTACAGCGGTAAATCTCATCAGCGCTGTGGAACCAGTACACTCCGTAATTAAAGCTCAGATACATCTGTTGGCTGAATGTCTGTGCACGGATGTTTCTCTCTCTGTCAGTGTTTGTGTGTGAGTGTGTGAGTGCGTGCGTGACTACTCACAGCAAGGTACAGCAATGTGTACATGGCGAAAGAGGCGTGGCCTGAGAAGAAGGACTTCCTGTAAAAGAGGAAAAAGCGAGGAACAATGAATACACTGGCGGAGTCTGGAGTCTGGTGCCAGCGGTTCCACCCTGACATCTGCAGATCATCACGTCCACGTAATGCACATCTGTTTAGCATCGGCATTCTTATTCCGAAAACAATTAAAATGTCGCTAATAAAGTTCAACGCTCTTCTTCTCTATCTGGTTGTTATATACAAAGCAAAACACTCCGCGCTGTTCTCTTAGAGAAAAATAACCAACGCGTGGTGACCTCGATAGTGCCGAAGTTCACAGTTTTTCTAAAAACACAATGGGTACGTGCACTTTCTATTCATTTCGAAATACATGTCAGGTGATGCCTCTCCTGAGCCTCTCTCTCACCTGGCTTCCTCCTCTTCTTTAGGGGTGCAGTTACATTTCACGGAATACACGTAATCCCCCGGTGAGCAGTTCAGCGAGTCGTACGTCACGTTGCACACTGTTAAAAAGTAGGGGCGGAGCCGGCCCACGCTCAGCTTGGCCATGTTGGTCAGCGATTGGCCGATGCAGCAGCCGAACAGGAAGCTGCCCAGCTCTTTGTAGAGGGAGGAGATGTAGGGGTTACGTATGAAGGCACGGGAGTTCACACGCCGGGAACGGACGCAGTAACATTCAGCCAGGGCGATCTGAAAAACACCACACACACACAGACATAGACCTTTAGTGCAAAGTTTGATTTAATAACCATTGCTTTATTCTTATTAAGAGTCACACAATACTTTGACAGACAGGTATTTATATGTATTGGCACCCCAGGATCCTTGGAAGAAACTTGGACAATTGTATGACATGCTTATCCTGACTGGGCAGCACGGTGGTGTAGTGGTTAGCACTGTCGCCTTGCACCTTCAGGGTCCGGGTTGGATTCCCGCATAGGATCAATTCCCGTCTCTGTGTGCATGGAGTTTGCATGTTCTCCCCGTGCGTGGTGGGTTTCCTCCACGTACTCTGTCCCTCCCACAGTCCAAAAACATTCAGATTAGACTAATTGGCGCTCCCAAATTGCCTGTAGTGTTTGTATGTGTGTGCCCTGCGATGGATTGGCACCCTGTCCAGGTTGTACCCCTGGCTCATGCCCTAAGTCGCCTGGGATAGGATCCAGGCCCCCTGTAACTCTGAATACAGGATAAAGTGGTATAGACGATGAGTGAGTCACACACTACTTTGACTTGTAGTATTGGCACACCCAGGACCCTTGGAAGAAACTTGATGGATCCTGAACAATTGTCTGATTTATATCACATGCTAATCATAACTGTGGTGTAGTGGTTAGCACTGTCGCCATGCACCTTCAGTGTCCGGGATCGATTCCAATCTCGGGTCTGTCTGCATGGAGTTTGCACAATCTCAACGTGCTTGGTGGGTTTCCTCTGGGTACTCCGGTTTCCTCCCATAGTCCAAAGACATACAGGTTAGGTTAACTGGCGTTCCCAAACTGCCCATGGTGTGTGTCTGTCCGGGGTCTACCCCGCCTTGTGCCCAAAGTCTCCTTGGATGGGCTCCAGGCCCCCACGACTCGACAAGACTCAGAGAACTCTATTAAACTGAAACTTGACTCACTGATAACGATGTGTGTAATAAAACACCAGTTAATGAGTACAAGATGCAAATATGTACAAAATCCTCTCATAAATGCTGTCAGAGTGACAATGCAGTGAGTATCTGATGTGAAGCAATCAATGCTGATAGTTTTAAACCACACAAAGTAACATGTCTCATTACTGAAACCCAGTGAACCCAGTACACATCTGTTGAAATTAAAATCTTGTTACCAGAAAAGAAAATGAATGACGGCTACTTAAAATAGAATAAGAACAGAAAGGATGACAAGCGAATACTCCATTTGCTTGTCCAACAGATGTTTACAGAATAAATCTGATAGTGAAGCCATCACCATTCCTTCATGAAAGAATTCACTTTTTTATTCGGTCATTTTTTTCATAGCTGCAATCTCTTATTTGAAATTTATCTCGAAGTTAGAGAATGTTAACTTAACTCGGCCATGCTACAGATAAAGCACTTCAGATTCAGCACTGCATAAAATAAACCTATTTGAAATCATTTTTGTAAGTGTCCATGTCTGCGTATTATATCTAGAAGTCCGTAACTCACTGACGATCTTTTAGATTTCTTTATTCAAAATGTGCAATTACGCAGAACAAACAAGCGCACGGAAACGTAATAAATAGACATGAATCCGAATTCAAAATAAACGACCTTGGAACCGGGTCTGCGTGATTCTTGCTAAAATGTGAATCAGGATGTTTTCTCAATGGGAAGTGAGATCATAAATTTATGATAGAAAAAAAAACTAATACAGACGGCATGTGATTTCTTTTATAACTCACTAACCAGGAAATCGGCTGCGTGTATAAATAGAGACGTGTATTTTTAACGTGGAACAAACAGAGCAACAGGACACAGCAGGTAAAGACATTAAGCTACTGTTGTTCTGGGTGTTCCTTCAAGAGATATCATCTCTGGCAGCACTCACCAAAGACATTGTGCACATCAGATCGTGTGTATGTGTGTGTGTGTGTGTGACTGAGTGTGTGTCTTACTGTTAGGCCTGTAATAATGATTCCTCCGGTGATAAGCACGCTGTCGGGGATCACCTCCTTCTGCTTGTGGGGGTAAGTGATGCTAGAGTCTCCGCAGAAGAAGCCTCTCTTGTACGGCTTCACGGTCTTCAGCTCACACGCGAAGAAAGGAATCGAGGCTGGAGACGGAAGTAGAGAGAGAGAGAGAGACAAAGAAATAGTTTTAATTCAATTCTTGTAAAAGTTCAGAAATGGTAAACTTGTGCGAACCTAATGTGAAATATAATGTGAATATTTGGGGAAAAAAAAACATCTGTAGTCTTAGACATGAGCAAAATGTGAAACTGTATCTGTACCTAATTCAATTAGTCAATATGTTTTTTTTTTAATTGTATTTATTCATTTATCTATTTTGACTGTAACCGATGTATTAGTCAGGTCACCCTTGTAAAAGAGCTCATTACATGGTTAAATTAATGTTATAATTTGTCTTAGCTAGGCAGTTAATTAGGTGTCTTAGTTAGCTAGGGAATTGTCGTCTTGCACCTCCAGGGTCCGGGTTCGATTCCCAGCCAGGGTCGATTCCCAGCCAGGGTCTTTGCGTGCTTAGAGCGTTTCCTCCGGGTACTCCGGTTTCCTCCAACAGTCCAAAGCCCGGAGTGTCAATGGGTGTGTAAATGCATGTATGTGTGCGCCCTGCGATGGATTGGCACCCCGTCCAGGTGCACTAAGTCTCCTGGGATAGGCTCCAGGCCCCCCGTGACCCTGAATACGGGATTAAGCGGTATAGACGATGAGTGAGTGAGTTATTTTTGCTAATTTATGTTGTTAATTTGGTGGCACGGTGTCTTAGTGGTTAGTGCCGTCGCCTTGCACCTCCAGGTTCCGGGTTCGATTTCCACCTCTGGTCTGTGTGTATAGGATTTGCGTGTTCTCCCTGTGCTTGGCGGGTTTCCTCCAGGTCTTCCCACAGTCCAAAGACATGCAGATTAGGCTATTTGGCATTCCCAAATTGCTCATAGTGTATTGCAGTTTGCAAATTGCGTATGTGTGTGACTTATGATGGATTGGCACCCTGTCCAGGGTGTACCCGCCTCGTGCGGTTAATTCATGTTTTGTATGTACAGTAGCAACTCGGTCCAGGAGGAACGCTGTTTCGTTTCACTGTGTACTGAACCGTATATGGTTGAAATGACAATAAAAGCCGACTTCACAAGACTTGACTTCAAGAAAATTATGGTGTTTCTACTCTAAAAGTGTATCCTGAATTTTTACACTACTTTTATCACTAGCAGTGTGATTTCCTGCAGCCTGAACCAGCGTGTGTAAATCAACAGTACTGAAGGACAGATGTTATATTTGCACGAGCAAATATATATATTTTTTATCATGAGCAGATCTTATCAGCTAAATCTTAATAGTAATAAAGTTTTAATGATATATTTTGGGTTCCACACATTAGAAACACTGCAAACTCTGCACCTAAAGCAGTATTCTGCTTTGTTATAAACAAACTACAGTACAATGGCAAGTTCTATATTGTATGAGTGTCTGATGTTTCACATAGCATTTATTTCTTTTGCTGTACATTATCTCAGTTCAATTCTGTTTCTTTATTGTTTCTACAGACTCTGGATCTTTAATTTGTCGTCCATTATATTGAGAATTACTTTGCCATTGAGATATTTAGCCACAGAGGTCGAAGCGATTGACACTGGTGCCTTGTACTGAGGCTGATCCAGTGACATGCTTTTAACCTCGGCTGGCTCTGAGCTGTCTGTTTATGCCTTTGACCGAAAGCTTGCTATATACAGTATATACACATATACACACACACACACACACACACACACACACACACACACACACACACACACACACACACACACACACACACACACACACAGTCTTGTGCAAGATTTTGGTCATTTGTTTAATTGAAAAGATGTCTTGGAAATGGAAAAATGCACAATATTTTCAGCAAACATTGGTGCAGTTACTTTTTATGTCATAAATTGAACAAAGATAAAAAATTAAAACATTATTGTGGCACTGTGCAAAAGTTTGGACACCCTACATACATCAGTACTTAGTAACGCCTCCTCTGGCGGATATCACACCTTGCAAACGATTTTTATAGCCAGTTAAAAGTCTTTTAGTTCTTGCACTTGGGATTTTCTCCCATTCTTCCTTGCAAAAGGCTTCTAGTTCTGTAATATTCTTTGGTCATCTTGCATGCACAGATCTTTTAAGATCTACCGACAAATTGTCAATGATGTTTAAATTAGGGGATTGTGATGGCCGTTCCAAAACCTTCAGCTTGCATCTCTTGAGGCATCTCTCAGAATGTTTTGTCCGAGTTTAACATATATAGACATACAGTACAAGGGCTGGTCAGGTCTAACCAGGACTAATTGTTCCCTTGATTTTTTGGAGCAGTTTGTGCATGTGTTTTCCTTCCTGTATTTTCCATGAAATTCTTCTTTGTTGATCATGACAAACTGTTTATTTTCACATGCATCTTAGTGAATCTATTGAGTAAAAGAACACCTAACGTACACCTGAGTATTCTGAAACGCTCAGTGTTCTTCAAAAAACAAGTTTCATCATCCTTATTATGTGCAATTAGACCATGCTTAAGCTCCACGCTCTGTAATTCCAGTCATTATGCTGAAATGAAGACCTGACATTCCTTACATAGCTTACACAGAGACACACAGACAGACAGAGAGAGCGAGAGAGAGAGAGAGAGAAGGACGACAGTGTTGAAAGATTAAACATCAGAAAGAGACAGTTTTAAAGAGACTGTGTGTCAGTGTCATGGAAGCTGAGAATGAGAATGTTTTCGTGAGGAGTGAGGAAAGGTTTCAAGGAGATAAAAAGAAGAAAACGAGAGGAAAGGATTAGATGAGTGTAATAACCGTACAGCTTTCATTAAGCTTATGAACATTTAACAGCATATAAATGCTGATAATAAATCTAAAAGTTAGACATGCTTTAAAGTGATCGCTTGCCCCTTGAGTAGTGTACGTGTAAGCCTTCGTTCTTCTTATCATACGATGTAAAGCAATCAGGAAAAGGGTGACGGCTAGGGAGCTTCCTCTGGGATGTATTTCAGAGAAAAAAGGAAAAAGAGCGAAAGTACTTCCATGAACTGTATACAAATGTAGAATTACTGTATAACAAAATGCAAGGTGTTAACAATCTACACCAGATTTATATATATACGGCACACTAGTGTGTCGTGATTACTGTAGATGATGATGACTTTTGTGCTCTTTTGTAGTGAAACAGTGGACAGTGCTTCCAGATTAGCCACCTGCAAGTGTAAATGAAGTTGTATGTTGGCGTACTGGCCAGCACTGACATCTCGCACCTCCAGTATCAGGGGTTCAGGTCTCGCCTGTGGTCTGTTTGTGTGTGTGTGGAGTTGGGTGTTTTCCTTCAACAGTCCTTCCAAATGTAAAAGCTGTTCTTATGGCAAATCTAGGGTTTGAAATGTCTATAGTGTAATGATTTGTAATCAGAGGTCGACCGATACGGGTTTTTATATGGCTGATGCTGATCTTTAGTAACACACTGTATGGTGTTTTTGGAAACATGCTGTTTTGGGTAATTTTATATTTTCCCCGTCCCTCTGATAAAACATAACGGTTACACAAACGATACACAAAAGTAATTCATTCACCCGCGCATTATCTATAATACTTATCCTGTACAGGCTTACAGGAAACCTGGCGCCTTCCCAGGAGAATTCGGGCACAAGGCGGGGTACATCCTGGACAAGGTGCCAGTCTATCGCAAGGTACACACATACACACTCTCACATACTACAGGCAATTTGGGAACACCAAATAGCCTAATCTAGTCTAAAGACTGTAGGAGGTGGGACTCAAACCATCAACCCTGGTGGTATGAGGCCACAGTTCCACCTACTACACCAGTATCCCGCTACATGAAATTGCAGCTAACAATAGTGCATTTTAGCTAGCGGTTAACACTATGCTAACATAGGATTTCAAATCCAATGGCGCCTTGGATTACTCAGGATTATACACACATGGACAAAATTGTTGGTACCCTTCGGTCAATGAAAGAAAAACCCACAATGGTCACAGAAATAACTTTAAACCGACAAAAGTAATAATTAAAAAAAATTCTATGAATGTTAACCAATGAAAGTCAGACATTGCTTTTCAACCATGCTTCAACAGAATTATTTTAAAAAATAAACTCATGGAACAGGCCTGGACAAAAATGATGGTACCCCTAGAAAATACTGAAAATAATGTGACCAAAGGGACATGTTAATTCAAGGTGTGTCCACTAATTAGCATCACAGGAGTCTACAATCTCGTAATCAGTCAGTGGGCCTATATATAGGGCTCCAGGTAGTCACTGTGTTGTTTAGTGACATGGTATGTACCACACTCAACATGGACCAGAGGAAGCGAAGGAAAGAGTTGTCTCAGGAGATTCGAAAGAGAATTATAGACAAGCATGTTAAAGGTAAAGGCTATAAGACCATCTCCAAGCAGCTAGATGTTCCTGTGACTACAGTTGCACATATTATTCAGAAATTTAAGATCCATGGGACTGTAGCCAACCTCCCTGGACGTGGCCGCAGGAGGAAAATTGATGACAAATCAAAGAGACGGATAATCCGAATGGTAACAAAAGAGCCCAGAAAGACTTCTAAAGAGATCCAAGGTGAACTTCATGCTCAAGGAACATCAGTGTCGGATTGCACCATCCGTCGTTGTTTGAGCCAAAGTGGACTACGTGGGAGACGACCAAGGAGGACACCATTGTCGAAAACAAATAATAAAAAGCCAGACTGGAATATGCCAAACTACATGTTGACAAGCCACAAAGCTTCTGGGAGAATGTCCTATGGACAGATTAGACAAAAATGAAACTTTTTGCCAAGGCACATCAGCTCTATGTTCACATACGGAAAAATGAAGCATATCAAGAAAACAACACTGTCCCTACTGTGAAACATGGAGGAGGCTCTGTTATGTTCTGGGGCTGTTTTGCTGCATCTGGCACAGGGTGTCTTGAATCTGTGCAGGGTACAATGAAATCTCAAGACTATCAAGGGATTCTAGAGAGAAATGTGCTGGTCAGTGTCAGAAAGCTGGGTCTCAGTCGCAGGTCATGGGTCTTGCAACAGGACAATGACCCAAAACACACAGCTAAAAACACCCAAGAATGGCTAAGAGGAAAACATTGGACTATTCTAAAGTGGCCTTCTATGAGCCCTGACCTCAATCCTATTGAGCATCTTTGGAAGGAGCTGAAACATGCTGTCTGGAAAAGGCACCCTTCAAACCGGAAACTACTGGAGCAGCTTCCTCATGAGGAGTGGGCCAAAATACCTGCAGAGAGGTGCACAAGTCTCATTGACAGTTACAGGAATCATTTGATTGCAGTGATTGCCTCAAAAGGTTGTGCAACAAACTATTAAGTTAGGGGTACTATCATTTTTGTCCAGGCCTGTTCCATGAGTTATTTTTTGAAAAGAATTGTCTGACTTTCATTGGTTAACATTCAGAGAATTCTTATTTATTATTACTTTTGTCAAATTAAAGTTATTTCTGTGACCATTGTGAGTTTTTCTTTCATTGACCGAAGGGTACCAACAATTTTGTCCACGTGTGCTCATTAAAAAAGGAGCAAAAACAGCCGAATTAATTGGCCTAATTGATTCTATGCTTCTGTGTCGCCGAGAAAACGGTCCAGGGGGGATATCCTCTAGACTGTCTACTCTGGCTTTTCAATAGGGATCTAAAGCTACATCTTCTGTAAAGCTTCTTACCAGTATCTTAACTACAGTATAAGCCGTCACATCAGCACATGTACAAGATTCGAACATGCTCCTGGTTTGTCCTTCATGTTCTCCGGTTTCATGGAACGAATTCCCATCCAGAAGCCTAACATTGTTTCCGGAAGAGTAAGTTCCCTGTCCAGCGAAACCCTGCGCAGGATCACAGAGAGCGATAGAGTGAATGATGAAACGTTCACCCATGAACATTTCAAAGACATGTACAACTATTTCAGCCTAAAACTGCACTTCGCCACAAGTGACATCATCACGTGCATAACATGGTCACGTGTCAGAAATAATCAAAGTGTATAAAAATGAAAGAAAAAACAGTCCAATCTCGATAAGAAAAACACGCCTGGACAATTCCGCATGTGACGTCTATAAAAACCACCCGCATGTTTGTTCACACGTGAATCACGTGAGACGTATGCAAAATACTGAACTGTTGGTACACTGTTTGCAGCAAGAAGGGGGAAAAAAAAAACAAAATTCCTGCAACATTAATGATTAAACAGCACTTAAAAACAAAGCGGCTCTCTCACAACACCTATTACCTGAACCGTTTTCTGGCGGGCACTGATAAGATGACCGCAGGGCATTCTGGGAAGGCCACGCCACTCTCAAGGTCCAAATCGATATGAGCACAAAGTGCAACGCATGTGTGTGTGGATGCATATTGGGTGTGCAAGTGGAGACTTCTTTAAAAGAGAAAGAGAGAGAAAGAGAGAGAGAGAGTCACTGTGAATTCCAGCTTACTTTCTCAGAAAACTCTTCCCCTCTTTTTCTCTCCTGACCTCGTTCGGTCCCATGCCCTCTCTCCTCAGAGCTCGACCCGTGGAGAGCATGGGATTGATCATTAACCCTCCCCTCGTTCCCTCACCGCACCCTTTGGAACGGAGCCAATCTCTCACACACACACACACACACACACACACTGGCAGGGACACTGTAGGAGTATGTGACTGTGAAGTCTATAGAGCGTAACACAGCACAACCTTTTACCTAGCACGCACACACACACACACACACACACACACACACAAAGAATACGTGAGCATGAAATCTACAGAACATAACACACAACCTTTTACCTAAAAGACACACTGACACACACACACACACACACACACACACACACACAAACAAGATCAATAGAGGAGAAAGTGCAGTACTGGACATGGAATAAAACACTCAGTGTCATGCTGTTATAGAAAAATGATCAACAACATGGTGAGTTGATTCATGCCTGAAGTGGATTATCTTCCTCTGCCAACACGTCCTGAGATGTTTTATTTCTCCTCCAGCAACGTTAGTTTGTCAATGCTTATAATATAAATCTATAAAGCCATACTTGCAGAGGCAAAATAAATGTTCTTCAGCAACATGTCTCCATATACTGTACTGTACATATAACCACTATAATTCTTTTTT
This sequence comes from Clarias fuscus, assembly GCA_030347435.1. Classification (NCBI taxonomy): domain Eukaryota; kingdom Metazoa; phylum Chordata; class Actinopteri; order Siluriformes; family Clariidae; genus Clarias; species Clarias fuscus. The sequence goes on from CM059215.1 coordinate 20,369,757, forward strand.
CAGGGTTTCTTTTTCTCCAAAAATTGTTTAAGAATGCTTTGAACAAATGAAGAATGCATTCGAATAGTTTTTATGGCTGGTTCGGGAAGCCGGCTCAAGGCCGCCTATTTCCCGGATTTATGGCGACTCTTGGGATGCTGTATCTTGTTTATTAATAAACAAATTCCACATCCTATCTGTTTGTACTGTAGCTGCATAGCCAAGTTAATAAAGAAGTTAGTTTCTGCTATAAACCGGCATTCCCTCACTCTGAGACCAGACTCTGGGTTCCCTTTCTTGTGAAATGAATAAGATAAAAAACACAGCTTGTCATGTCACTGGGAGAACACTAAGTGTATACACATTGCTCCTGAAGAGTTTCCTGTGCCGGAAAACGTACAGTTTCCTGTCCTGTACCATTCTGGGCCATGTTTGCAAACCCAGTTTTTCTGCAATATCTTTCTTCTTTTTTTTTGTTGCTTTACTGTACAAGTTGCCGGAGTGTTCAAGAATAACCAAATGTCTCATTTACAAACATGTACTGTCTAGTTTTATACCACCACCACCACCACCACCAACATCAAAAATATACAATATATTAGAAATGTAAACCACTGATTTGTCTAAATCAGAGCAATTTCTTACAGGTTTTAAAGAACTACAAACTACTTAAAGTATCTAATAAACAATGAAATGCTGTGTAACTCGGAGGGTTAATGGTTAGCATTGTCACCATGCATCTACAGGGTCCGGGTTCGATTCCTGCCTCGGGGTCTGTTTACGTTTCATGAGTGAAATCTGCCATCAGTTATAATTCCATCCATGTACAATAGCATAAAAAAGCAAGATGCGAATACAACAAAAGTTTTAGATGAATATACTGTAACATTAGCTGTAACTGCGGTGTGAGCAAAAATGAGATTTGCATGAAAGAAGAACAGTGTGCAATGATTTTTTTCTTTTTTCTTTTGTGGTCTGAGGGTGGTGCCGTTATTTACAGATGACTTTCTACGCAGTATTTACAGTAAAAACTGTTTTGTCGTGAAGGAGATGTGTATGAATGGATAGAGAAGTCCAAGAAAGATTGTGTCAGCCATCAAGAAGGAGCCGGACGCCCGTCTGATGACAGCCGTCCGCACACTTCTGACCACTCTGTCAATACGCTGAAAAACTTCATTTTGAGGTGTTAAAGCATCGTCCCTATAGTCCTGATCTCTTTCCATCAGACTTTCACCTGTTTGGTCCCCTGAAAACAGCCCTACAAGAACGAAGGTACACTTCTCCTGAAGAAGTGAACACAGAGGTGCATTTGCGGCTCACAGCTCCGCCTAAAACATTTTTATAACGAGGGAATACGAAAGCTTGTTGACAGTTTCACTCCAAATTATGTATTTTTCTTTTCTTAAAGTTAATTCGAATACATTTTACAGACAGAGTCCGGATGCTTTTTGACTCACTCGTACAAGAAAAAAAACAACAAAATGTAAGAATATTTTGGGGTTATAATCATTTTTCACCTTTATCCATTCCCAAGTCTCCATTTATGACTTACGGTTCCACCCATGTTAATTGGTTGGTTGCCAGTTTATAAAATAATCCCAGGTTGATAATAGTATCAGGGGAAGTAGGGCGTTTTATTAAGTACACAAAGAACTATTCCGTCGAGCCCTTCCTGATGCTGACCCTTAACTGCTCTAACATTTGGATGTACTGTAGCTCTGCTCCATACTCCATCCCACTGTCCCACATGTCTTTTAGTGAAAGTTTCTCCTTATGAGCCAGTCATGGAGGTCTGTTAGCCCAGAGTAGAGAATTATAGTTTAAATGCCACTATACGCGCTTTCAGCTTGAAGGTCACACCCTAAACAAAGCCAAAAATAACCCCAGTCATGATGTTTATCACGATTACCACATAATCACTTAACTGCAGGTATTTCAAACTGGATGGTTCGAGAGGATTTATGAGTTGTAAATTCCACAAAACATGCTTCAGATCCATTGAGTGTGACATTGGTATGTTTTAATCTGTTGGTAGTTACAGTTAATTGGATTCTATAGTTCTAGTCTAAAGATCACATATACAGTATAGTAATTTTAAACAGGTTTGCATAAGGCTGATAGATCTCCAAAATGCATAACACTTTGAATTGTAGCATTTTAACTGACGTTCGTTCTGTTTGACTGAAATTTCAAAGGCACCGTTTCAGTGCAAAGTTGCACCAATTAAAATGCAAATGAGCTCCTGCACCCCTCCACGACCCTTTATGGAAGTACATTTTTCTAACCAGTCCTGAAATAAGTGTCCGGTGATTGATCCGGTGAAGAAGCTATACAACATAGCCATACTGTATTACTACATATAGTTGTACAGTATATATTTTTTCCGATTTGTCTTGAATGACATCACATCAGGAGAGACATTTAAACAATATTTTCAAACATATATTAAAAAGGAAAACGTTTTATCATTGCTTCTTCATAGCCACATGTAACACACTGAGAGGGAAAAAAAATCTGAATCGTTCCATTGAGCCTAAAAGGAAGATCGGATCACCAGCCAAACACCACATTGCTCAGAGCGAGCATAAAGTGAGTAATTGGAGTTGGTCGTGGGTGGGGGACACAATATGTTACGCAATATGTCACCGCCTGAGGGAACGCAAATCACAGCGGAATAATAAACTCTCTCATGCAAAGTGACAATCAGTGCAGTGAGTCAAACATTTCAGTCTAAAATGTGATTTTATACACTATTTATACTGTAATGCATGCATTCAGTCATAGACAGAACAGACACATTCAAGACGTCTATATCACAGAACTAAGCACAAGAACTTACATTTCCCACACACAGCAAGAATTAATGCCATGAAAAAATGATTTTAGGTTCGTAGAGATATTAAATTAATAATAAATAAATATAATAAATAATAAATAATAGAGGGTTTTTTGCATTCAGGTTTTGACATTTTGCATGTGGATGAAAAAAAGAACTAATCAAGAACACAAGTTGCATAACATTTCAGTGTTTATTGAAAGCTTTAATGAGTTTTTAATACTTTGAATTCTTTAATTCTTGAACTGAATCAAGAATTCACTCAAAAAATGAATCGACTTATTTTGATTGATCGAATTGAATTGAATCAACAATCTACCCTCTGATGCTTGTGCTGAGTTTTTCATTTGTGTTTTTTCATCTTTAATTTGACATCAAGTTTTGAGTGTTTTATTAGATTATGGTATACGCCCGAATCCACTGCTCTGGAAAAACAAACCGTAAAGAGAAAGAGAACAAAAGACTATAGAACACTCTTTTCACATGTAAGCTTGTTAATCAGTGGTTCCACCTCATCCTCAATCCACATGTTTGTCATTTCTTGCTTCAGCATTAGTAGTGATGCTTGTGTTTTTGTCACGAGCTATCGGAGGGTAAGCACAGAAGCCTTAGCAGTTAGCCTGTGTAGCGTGGATGGTAAACCCAAACGCGGAAGCAACGCGAGTAGGCAGGATAACCACGCAATTTGTCTAAGAACTCTCTTACACGAAGAGCTAGGATCTACACAAATAAATCTGCGTTCTAGCAACACACACTCAATCAAAGAAGCAACCGAGCTGGAATCCAAGATCGCTCCTCGGGACCGTAACCTTCCCAATCGACCAGGTACTGGAGCCCTCTGCCCCGAGGACGTGAGTCAAGGATCCGGCGAATGGTGTAGGCGGGACCACCCTCAATGATACGGGGAGGAGGAGCAGGGTCGGTGGGGGGAACCATTGGTGAAGTGATGAAGGGTTTGAGCTGGGAGGTGTGAAATACCGGATGGATCCGGAGCGCGGCAGGCAGCTGGAGCCGGTGGGTGACAGGATTGATACGGAGGGTGATGCGGTATGGACCGATGAATCTGGGTGATAGCTTTTTGGATTCCGTGTGAAGGTTTCTGGTTGAAAGCCATACTTTGTCACCTACATTGTACAATCGTCCCGGCGGGTGTCAACGGCGATGTTGAGTGGCGTAGCGGTTGTTGGCCTGTTGGATGGCGGCGTTTGCTTGCTTCCACAGCCGTCGACACCAGCGAACCAACTGTTGGGCTGACGGCACCTCAACCTCCGGTTCTTGATGATCGAACATCGAAGGTTGGAAACTGTGGCATACCTCAAATGGACTGAGATTGGTGGCTGAAGAGACATGGAGATTGTGAGATAACTCAGCCCATAGGAGGTAGCGGGCCCAGGAGCGCTGGCGATCGGCAACAAAGAATCTCAGGTAGCGCTCCAGTTGTTGGTTGGTCCGCTCCGTCTGACCATTAGTCTGGGGATGATAACCAGAGGATAGACTACAGGTGGAATTGATCAGACGGCAGAAGGCCTTCCAGAACCGGGCGGTGAACTGGGGCCCCCTGTCCGAGACAATGTCTTTTGGGAACCCATGCAGTCGGACTACGTGTTCTAAAATCAGCTCTGCTGTTTTTTTTGCTGACGGGAGTCCGGTGAGGGCCACCAGGTGCACGGCTTTGGAGAACCGATGGTTAAGATGGTGTTTTTCTCTTCGGAGGCTGGCAGGACCGTTATGAAGTCGACAATGTGCGTCCAGGGCCGATGGGGAACGGGAAGTGGTTGGAGTTCCCCCGGTGTCGGTTGGTTGGTATTCTTGGACCTGGCGCACACTGGGCACGCCTGGACGTACTCCTTGATGTCACTCGCCATAGATTGCCACCAGAAGGCACGTCTGATAAATTGGAGGGTGCAGTTGGCGCCGGGGTGTCCGGATAATGGCGAGGAATGACCCCATCGCAACACCTCCGTCCTTACGGTGTTCGGCACGTAGAGTCGCCCAGGCGGCACACCTGCCGGTGCGGTCTCCATCGCCTATGCACGGCGAACCCTCGTTTCCAGTTCCCAGTGAAGTGGTGCAATGATCTTGGTGGGTGTGATGACAGGCGCGGGGTCCGCCCGGGGAAGGTGGTGGAGCGCTCGTGAAAGGCGCATTTTTCCAACTTACAGTACAGTTGGTGGGCGAGTAATCCCTTAAGGACCACGCTGACGTGCTGGGTGTGTTCCTCGGCGGTGCGTGAATAAATAAGGATATCGTCCAGGTAAACGAACATCCACCGCCCTAGCATGTCCCTAAGGACATCATTGATGAATTGTTGGAAAGCGGCGGGTGCGTTGCAGAGTTCGAATGGGATGACCAAGCTCTCGTAGTGTCCAGTTGGGGTTATAAAAGCCGTCTTCCACTCATCGCCCTCTCTGATGCGCACCAAGTTGTAGGCGCTCCGGAGGTCCAACTTTGTGAAGATGGTGGCGCCAGAGAGGGCGTCCAGGGCTGAGTTGGTAAGAGGCAAAGGGTGTCTGTTCTTAATGGTGATGTTATTAAGCCCCCGATAATCGACACAGGGACGTAAGTCGCCCCCTTTCTTCTTCACAAAGAAGAACCCCGCGGCGGCAGGCGAGGAGGAGGGCCAGATGGTGCCGTGGCGAAGGGCGTCAGAAACATATCTCTCCATCGCCTGCGTCTCAGCGGCGGAGAGGGAGTAAAGATGGCCGCGGGGGGGGGGGGGGGGTGTTTGGGGGTTGGGGGGACCGAGCCCGGCTGAAGTTCAATCATCAGGTCATGGGGCGATGAGGAGGAAGGTGTGTGGCTCGTCTCTTGCAGAATACTTCAGCCAGGTCTCGGTAGGTGACGGGGATGGCATTGGTGTCGACATCGGGTGCCTCGGACTCCCTAGAACACGTCCCAGCCGGAGCCCGCAGTGCAGGTCGGCCCCCACTGCAGGATCCGGTTTTGCGTCCAGGAGATGAGGGGGTCATGTTGGAGCAGCCAGGGGTGTCCGAGGATGATGGGTGGCGATGAAATTGAGGTGAGGTGGAACTGGATCCGTTCGTGATGTTGGCCGATGACAAGGGTGAGCGGCTGAGTCTGAGTGGTGATGGGGCTGGAAGGGGCCGACCGTCGACAGATGTGATACGAACGGGCTGGGATAACGCCTCAAGTTCCACTCCCAGTTCTTTGGCAAACGAAGAGTCAATAAAGTTACCTGCGGCACCGGAATCGATGAACGCAGTACTTCCGACCCTTTTGTGGTCAAACCAGAGGTGTACTGGGTGAGAAGTATTGGGTGTCGTGACCGAGAGGTGGAGGGGGCCCGGTGAACTGCCCCGTTTGCTCACTGGGCCTGAGCGTTTCCCGGGCGAAGTGGACAGAGGGCCCTGTGGTGCGCCGCTGACCCACAGTAGGCGCAGAGCCCTTCTCTGAAGCGTCGTTCCCGTTCTGCAGCGGTCAAGGAGGCACGTCCTAGTTGCATGGGTTCCCCAGCTCCGGTGTTAACCACGGCGGGAGGTGGAGGTCCGACGGGTGCCATGGCGGTGGTGGTGAAGGAGGGACGAATCTCAGGAACCGGTGAGGGTATGAAGGTGACGTAGTGGGTGGCAAGGTCCGGGGGGCTGGCCTCGGACGAGAGAGCAGGCGCTGGTCAATGCGGAGGGCGAGCTGAATCAGTCCTTCCAGCGTGGCGGGAATCTCTCGTCCGGCGAGTTCATCTTTGATCCGTGAGGCCAGTCCCTCGTAGTAGGCCGTCCGGAGGGCGCCGTCTCCCCAGGTGGTCTACATGGGTAGAGTACGAAAGTCCGCTGTGTAGCGACTCACGGACGACCCTCCCTGCCGCAGATGATATAATTTGGTGTCGGTCTCCACCTCAGCAGCAGGATGTTCAAATGTTAGTTTCAGTTGATGGGTGAACTCTCCGTATGAGTAGGCTGTGTCCGAATCTGATCTGAGGACCGCCGTGGCCCACTCAGCTGCCTGCCCGGATAGCAACGAGATGAGAAGCGCAACGCGCAGTCGGTCTGTGGAGTATTTGGTGGAATTAAACGCAAACACAAGATCCAATGCGGTTAGAAAGACACTGCACCTCCCATCTGTGCCATCCCAGTTATCTGGTAGAGCTATGAAAACATCAGAAGGGGGGTGGGGTGGCGGTGCCACGGCCACTGCAATGGGCGTGGCAACAACCGAGTGAGCAGCCGCCCCGCGGCAGAAGCCTTAGCAGTTAGCCCGTGTAGCGTGGATGGTAAACCCAAACGCGGAAGCAACGCGAGTAGGCAGGATAACCACGCAAGAACTTACACGAAGAGCTAGGATCTACACAAATAAATCCGCGTTCTAGCAACACAAACTCAATCAAAGAAGCAACCCAAATCGGTGAGTACTCACAGAATAGTCGGCGAAGCGTCAGACAAGGCATGGGGGAACTCAATGACTGAGCAATGTGAAGCGCCATCTTGTTTCCTTTTATGCTTCCTGAAATGCGACCATATTACTTCCAGGTCCTAGTGCCAGTCGTGTTACGAGTGTGCATGACAGTTTTTGCGATTTCTTTTTTTCTTTCATCGCTCAATACGCAGCCTCTTTACATTATTGCTGAAGAGTTTAGGGCATACTGTTTCATGTGTTTGTGTGGAAGAGATAAAAGGGGAAAAAAAAGATTTGTTTAATTCTTCTTTTCAGACTAGCTATATGCCCATGGCTTTAAACACTGACATGATTAAATTACAATACACTGCAGTGCCATGCACCCTCACAATGCAGTAAAACACATGTCAAGAAAAACCCTGCTAGATTCGCAGAGCATGTTGTTGGCAGAGTTGAAAAAATAACACACATAATCCATCTAAGATACCTCTACAGTCCAACCAGTGACCATGGTGGCTAATGTGGACCATTGTATTTATTCCCATTTTGTACGACTGTAGTAGGACCTCCGGTAAACAATCACTTTCACACACTACAGGGAATTTGGGAAGACCAACAAGCCTAATCTGGATGTCTTTGGACTGTGAGAAGAAACCCATCAAGCACAGGGAGAACCTGCAAACTCCATGCACACAGATCCTATGTGGGAATCGAACCCAGGACCTGGTTGTGCAATGTGACAGTGTTAATCACTAAGCCGCCCATAATGTTAAGGCAAAATGTTAGTGGAACCCCTTGCTGGCTTTAGGATTGATTTTTAAAGATTCATACAGCAAAAGATAAAATTATTTTTTGTGTCCAATTGTAAATATTATTCATTCTGATATTAATAATACAATTTATTTCCGCTATTGCTTCTATAGTATATCACCCCCTTGACTTAAATAAAGTTACTGAAAGTGTGTTTGAGACACAGAGAGAAAGACTCCCACTTCTCTGTTAAAAGTACTTGAAAGCAAAGAATCTTTTAATCTTCAAGAAAGAAATCAGGTTATACAGAATATAACTGCTCTTTAGAATAATGATCCACATTCCAACGTCTAAAAAACAAGCAAACATACCCACAATTAAAACCCACAATATTTTAGGAACAAGTACTACACCAGTCAAAAGAAAAAGTAGCAAAGAAAATTACTGATGGAGAGAAGGAAAGAGAAACAGAAAGACTCAGATGACAAACATGTCTGCTTTGAGTCAGATGCCTCCCTCAGTACCGCTGCCAGCAGCACCACATGTTCCACAGCGCACTTCTCTCCAGGCCTCGTTAAGCTGTGTATGTGTGTGTGTGTGTGTGTGTGTGTGTGTGTGTGTATAAGATGAAAGGCACTCCCTGATAGACTATCCGATAGCATCGCTGTAGTACCTGCTGCGGTTCTGTAGTTCATTAAAAAATAAAACGCTTAGCCTGCTGGGGGGAAAAAAAACGACTGCCTTGGGTCAACAGAGCTGCCTAATTACGTTATTTATCGCAAGCAGGGGAATAAAGTAAATTCTATAACCAACTGCTATGAATGCAAGCTATCAGGCGTTTCTCTATAAATTCCACACAACATGTGGAGTGTATACAGTGGGAGATGAAGTGGGAGCTCCTTAAAAAGTAAAACAAATCAATTAAAAAGTCGAAAATGATTATAAAATTGCAAACTGATTTTAAAGTTATTTAAACAAGTATTCTCTTACAAAAAATAACTGTTTTCTGAAGAACAATGCAGTTGGAAGGCAGTGCAATGCAGCTGTATTGAAAAATGTATTATAATATAGCCCTATGCCATTATTATTATTATTATTATTATTATTATTATTATTATTTACTGTTACATTAAATGTTTATTTTATTTTAAGTTACTGTAATATTAATGTACTTTATAGTAGACTATTATTATTGTTTGTGCTATTATAATTACTATCTCATTAGCATGTTGTTAGCGCAATGCTAACGTGATTAGCATGCCGCTAACATGATGCTAGCGTGATTAGCATGTTGCTAGCATGACGTTAAGCTGATTAGCATGTTGCTAGCATTATGCTAACTATATTAGAATGTTGCTAACAACATCATTAGAATGTCGCTAACATGATGCTAGAGTGATTAGCATGTTGCTAGCATGGCTCCAATGTTTTGTCAAGGCAAGCACCACTCACATTTCTTCAGAAATGCCTCTCTAGTTATTATTATTATTATTATAATTATTATTAGGGCCCAAGTACTATAGGGTGCGCAGGACCTTCTTGTTTTCCTAAGGATTTTTGTCCCAGCCTTTTGGGGGTCTTAACATGCTCAAAACCTCATGAAAATTGTCAGACAGGTTGGAATCTGCTGCTATTAGGATGCCTGAGAGTCTAAGAAATTGAGAAATGAGTCGTGCATGCGTGGTACAGGTCATGCTGCACCTGAGCAGTGTCCCTGTCACGTCATTCAGTTCAGTGCTGAGTGGGAACTTTAGTAACATTTATTATTTTAAAACATAAAATATTATATATATTTTATGTTATCTAACTAGTTATTCTACTGTATCGCTATGTGGTGTCAAAGGCATTGTCCTAAATGTGTGCATGTTTCCTAATGTTAACTTAGCCGCTATAGCGTTAGCGTGTTAGCTAGGTTAACCTGAGGTAGCCTGCTGCTAGCACTGGATTCCGTGACAAATGTATAGGCCAGTTTACCTATAGACCTTAATGAAGTGATGTCTTAATGTGAAACGTAACACAGTGCAAGAAGCTGACATAATGATACGTCAGTGTTTGTTTCCGTAGTCAACCGTCAGCCCTTAGACGAGAGAGAAGAAGAGAAGAGGGCTGTCTTACTCTTATCACCTCAGAGCAGACTCTGGGAAGGGGGACAAGGGGGACGACACTAGACCCTGGGGAAACTTCACTCCTTGCAGGGATTTTTTTTTTCTCTTATCTTCATTTTTCTTAACTAAAACCTGTTTTGTTTAAACTAATTTTAAGTTTGTGACAATGGTTTTAGTCATTCAGGTTTGGCAGGCTGTTTAATAAGATTTGTTTTTGGGGTGTGGGGTTCTCAGAACACATTTATATTTTGCTTAGACAGTCTTAAAGCTTTATGTCTTCACATGTCAACATGACATCAGAAGGAAGACATCACTCTGTGGAACAAGGGTGTGGTTTGATTTTATTTGATAAAGTATTACAGGATTATCTAAAATTTCACACAGTCTCCTAAAGGTCAACTTTCTTTTCATGGATTCAGTGGTGTGCATTTGGAAAACAAAACACTTGTCTTTTCTTGATAAGCATTTGCTTATTTGTTGCCTTTTGTTAATAGAATCCACAAAGCCTTAAATTCCACACAGAACACGAAGGCAGCCCAACAAACAGCAGTTGTGATAGGTGAGTAAATTGAGGTAATAATATTATTATTATTATTATTATTATTATTATTATTATATTTGGTCATTCCACATATAATCAACCAGATGTTCCAGACCACCGCCTCAGGGAAAAAAAGCATTAAACATATCACAGATTTCATGTAAAAAAAAAATCACAAATATTAGTCTGAATCTATGAAGGCCAACACCCACTGCCAGCATTGAGTCCTCAAATTCACATTACATTCTGAAATTTTAATGGACTAATTAATTAACAAGTGTCACCATTAAAAAAGGCAAACTCATGCCATTATTTAGCAATAGTTTAGGACATGATAATGCCAGAAACAGATTGTTTCTCATATGAGATTGAGTATATATGGAATGATTGCATTTTAATTATTCAAATATGTTTCCTACACAACCCTTAATGAATATTTGTCTTGCTGTGTGCTTTTCATTAGTTTCAGCACATGTCAAGGACATCTTTAAAGTGAAGGAAGGGGAGGTGATGATGTGGAGGTTAATGCTGAAATGTTCCAGCTGCAGACCTCAGCCTTGTAAGATACTCGCATACAGTTTTCTTCTTTGTTTGTGTTCTTTTTTTTTTTTTTTTTTGAGGACTGGATACTGTAACAAACTAAATAAGAACACGTTGGGTGTGTCCAGTCATAAACTGATTGACAGCAGTGTCTCCTAGAAGCAGCACTGTTGAACAGTAATGTTGCCAAGTGTTCATTTAAGTGTAAATGAAAGTCCTTTCATTGTCTTTTTGTTGTTGTTGTCTTTACATAATTACATATGTGTTATTTCATGGTTTTGAAAAATCCAGCATTGTTTAAGAATGTGAAAAATAGTATAAATCACTAAACAAAAACATTAAAATCGAAGGTGTGCCCAAATTTTTGACTGCCACTATATACATGACTGCACAGTGTTAGGAGGCTGATGTCAATCATTAGAAAGTAATAAAGTAATTAAAATAATTGAAAGTAATAAAGTCTATTGTGATATAACTTTGTAACTTTGTAAATATTTGTTAGAAACTGGTTGTACTGTATAGTAAAATAAACCAATAACAACTTGTAGGTTGTAAAGTAAACTTGTACAGAGAACATGTCTAGCTTTTTTAACAGCTTATCCATTGATTAATCCGTCCATTCATCCATCCATCCTCTTTCAGGTCATTGCAAGAGCAGTATTTCCGTCAGGAAGTATTTATCGGATTTAATCAGGTGTTGGAAAATGACCACCGAATAAGAGCGGTAATCACTGTGAAACATGAACCTTGTTAGTATTGGCAGTTTTCCACGGCAGTGAGGACTGAGTGTGAGGACTTTCACACCTGTTTATCAAAACAGACTCTGGGAATTAGCACACCTGTATCATAGGTTGTATACAGTACTTCGCTAATCACTTCATCAAGCAACCTCACTCAATTCTTGTCAGCTATACTAATGCATGAGGTTTTCCGCTAAACTCTCTATAAGCACACACTTCAAACCCAGCTGCTGGTCAGAGTGAGGAGCTGTCGTGGCAGAACGTAGCACTAGGGAAACCAAACATCCCAGTGAGAGAGACAAAACAACAACATGTGGCCTAAAGTTGAACCCTGAGGAACACAAACATCCTGCAAAGTTTAGCTGCAATCTTAAATATGAATGATGAATATTAGATGCAAATCTGTCAGGTCAGTGTTGAAATTCACTGTTTTGGGTTTTAACAGACACAATAAGGTTTTCTGACACACATCTGTTAGGTAACGTTTCTTAAGTAACCTCTAAAAGAAACGTAAAAGAATGTAGGATAGATGTAGTAATTCTGACTAATACACTCAGGATTAGTGATGTCTGGACAAATCAAAGCGGTGCGAGTGTATTCATGAAACACGCAAGGTTGTTACAGTAAAAATTTTATGTGTATTGAGTGTTTTGACTCGGTTGTAGGGGGTGTGGCCACATATAATTTTTTAACCTGTAAAAAAAAAAAAAGTAAAAAAAAAAACAGGTACACTTTTTAAAAGCATTTGAATTTTTACATTTTTACAACATCAGTGACAAATTTGAAGTTAGGTAGATTTAAGCACAAGTTTAACCCTTGTTAAAAATCTAAATTGTCAGGTCAGAATTGTGGTTGAAAGCAGGCGAAAGTCAACAATCAGACCGACAAAGCAATACAGGAAAAACAGGAATAAACACAAGATAGCAGGAAGGTCAAAACCAAGAACACGGTCAGGAAATAACACTGAGAGTTGTTAACTGCAAGACCTTGCCAAGAACGTTGTCTAAATACACAAAGTTCACTGAAGATAAACAGGAAGCAGGTGTGTTAGTGGTTAGGGAGATATGTGAGAGGGCAAAGTCTGGGCTGGATCTGGGTCAGGATGAGGAGAGGAGGCTGGTGGATGGGCAGCAGAACTGGGTGTGTCAACATCAAAATATATACATTAAAAAATATATATTACACTAAAAATAAAAACGCAGATGTTCTCAATTCAACTTGTGTCCAAATACAGAAAGCCACAGTTTAAAATGTTGAACAAATCTAGAATTACAGACTATTCACCTGAGTATTGTTTTACTGCATTCCAGTCTTGCTTTGTGAAATAATACACTACAGTATATGGACAAAATTATATGAACCCATGGGGTTTTTGCCCAAAATGTTCCCCAAAATTGGAAGCACATACTTGTTGAAGTAGAAGACCTCCTGCATAAAGCCCTGACTAAACTCAACTGTGCTGAACCATCAACTTTGGCCTGAACTGAAACTGTAGCCTCTTTGACATCCCAATATCAATGCTCAAGGTTTGTGTAAGTCATGCTTCAAAAATCAAGCACAAAGCCTTCTGAGATATAAAGTGTGGAACATTATAATAGATGTTCAACAAGCAAAAATACAGTATACACAATACTTTTGTACACATTTCTGGCAACAAGCTTTAGAATCTGGCTTTATGCTCTTCCATGCACTGTATACAGAATGCTGGTCTGAATGATGGTTTCTAAAACTTTTAAACACAGTCAGTCAGAGAAAGATTTAATCACTGTTGTGAGAAAAAAAAGTTGTTTGAAACAGCTATTGGTCCCATGATGCCTCAAGTGGAGACAACGTTCCGCTGGTTTCCTCTGGCTCAAGTCTTCCCTGGCCGTATTGTACACGACACATGACTGCTGGGTAATCTCAGTGTATGTATATGCTACTGTACATGATCATGCCTGTAATTGGCTGACGAAACATCTTACAATTTCTAGGAAAAGCTGGAAGTCCTTCTTGATTTTTGATTTGAACTCAGATTATGACTTGAACTTCGCTTTGAGGTGAAAATCAATAAATAATTGTTTGACTTGGACTTGGAAAGCAGCTTACTTGAAACTCAACTTGGACTTGAGGTTAAGTGGCTGGGCTATTGCACTGCTTTGACTTCATGCACCCCAAGCAGTAAATAATACTGAACATGTGTATGAGTATGAGTTAGGAGAACTTAACGACCTCACAAAGACTAATCTTAATTACATCGACCTTTACTGAACACATGATTTTGATTCACAGTTTATTACGGACATTAACTTGCCTTCATAATGTAGATCTAGATTTGGCATTTTTCATCTACAAAAATGTATTAGTTTTACGAGGGGTGTTCGAGTCAAACTGGGACTTGAAATTAAGACATTTCTGGTGAATAAAGGCAGTAAAGTGATTGACATTTACAGAAGACTTCAAGCACAGTACTTTGACAAGACACTTAGCTGCAGTAGAACATGTGAATGGAGCAAACCTTTTAAAGAACTCCGTACATCTGTGAATGACGATCCCGGCCGAGGTGGCTCTGAGCCCACTGCAGTCGTTCCTGTGAACATTCACATTACAGGAACTCGGCAGGGAGTCTTGCCACATCCCCCGTACAGTCCTGACTTCGCTCCAAACCGTGTTCACAAGGAGTTCCCGGGAAGCCAGCTTTTCAGACGTGAAGCAGACAGTCCGTTCACGGCTCTGGCGTACTGAGAAAACTTTCTACCATGATGGTATCCAAGCGAACACTGTGTGGATTAGTGTATTAGTGCAGCAGGGGATTATATAGAGAAATAAAGGGAGTTTTTACTCTCAGAATTGTGTTCTCTTATTCTGCTCAATCAAAAGTCCTGGTTTGACTTGAACACTGTACCCTCCAGTCCAGTAGGTGGAGATATTGCATATAAACTCCAATAAACCATTTTTGCAAAATAATAATTTTTTTTTTATTGTATTTTCTGTTAATGATGTATTGTATTTTCAAACAATTTTTCAGTTTAGTAGTTTGCAAAGTGTGAATCGATTCTGAAGCAAAAACTCAATGAATCAGATTGACCAACTAAAGATTCGATTTAAACGCACAGCTCTAGAATACCACAATGAATTAGCAGACTTATTATTATTATTATTATTATTATTATTATTATTATTAACAGTACTTTAAACCTTTGGCTTTCACTGGATTTTTATTACCTTCATATACAAAAATCACACAAGGTTACAAACAATATTAGCAAATAAAATTGTACATAAATGTTCAATTAAGTGACCTTATAGAATAATAGATATAAATTAACATTTGATTTAAAACTGCTAAACTGTCCATAATAACTGACTACAAAATAACAAACATTCATTCATCTTCTATGCCGCTTATCCTGGACCGGGTCGTGGGGACATGGAGCCTATCCCATGAGGCAGGGTACACCATGGCACCATGCAAAGCACACAATGGATTGGCACCATTAGCAGAAAACAACGGGCAATTTTGGGAACGCCAATGTTCCTACACTGCATGTCTTTGTATTGTGGGTGGAAACCAGAGAACTCAGAGAAAACCTACCAAGCGCAGGGAGGACATGCGGCACACAGACCAGAGGCAGAAATCGAACCCTCAACCCTGGAGGTTTGGGGCAACAGTGCACAGCCATTGCTAGCAAACAGGAATGATTTCTTTTTTTGCTGCCAGTCTTAATTCTTTCACCTAAGTGACAGCAGGTTTTGGTGTCAATGTCTGGTTATTTTATGCTTAAACTTTAATTCTTCTATTTCATTAACTCTGAGGTATTTAGTGTGAATATCAGAGACACGTTTGTATTAGCTCTTCAAAACCCAGGCTGAAATCATCCTCGTTGCACATACTGTGACTGAAATCAGAGTGCTTGGGTTAAAAGCACCTTAGTCATGTGACAAAACAAACGAAACAAAAAAAAAAAATCGCCCTCACGCAATCAATGATAGATATCTCACAACTGGGTTGTTTGAATATAAACACGTTACTGACTGCATGACGATGAGCTAGGACAAGTCGCTGAACCTTCACATGTCAATGATTCATCTGTTAAAAATGAGCTGAACTGGCGCTGGGTCAAACTGAAGGAAAAGAAAAGAAAAAAGAAAAGGAAGGAGTATGGTTTTGAAGGAGAAACAGTGACTCTGCACGACAGCTGTAATTATAACCGCTCAACAACCACAAGCTTCAATTCATCACCACCGCGTGTTCGATGTACGGAAGGGGAGGCCTGGAACGCTAAAGATAACGCGCCCGAGACCTGACTGATGCTTTAATTCGTTTTCTGGCCAGAAGTTGCAAACCAGTCTTGTCTGAAAAAAAAAAATCTATCGTCCTGCAGCAACGAAAATTTGTTGCAAAGGCACAGAGCAGGACTAGCGGCTCTCTTTCTGCACGCCGGGTTTATCCACAGCGCAGCCTTCATAGAGCTAAATTCTAATGGGAGACAACTGGGAGTCTCTCAACTCATCACTCAGAGGCTGTGACGAGGAAGGGATATTGAGTGGGCTGTGTTCTACGAGACGATCCATTAGTGTGTGTGTGTGTGTGTGTGTGTGTGTGTGTGTGTGTGTGTGTGTGTGTGTGTGTGTGTGTGTGTGTGTGTGTGGAAAAAGGCAATGGATTGTACACAGAGTGCTGTCAAGACTTACTTCACAACAAGCCTCTAAAATAACAGTGTAATATCTGAAAGATCAGACAGAGAAGAAAAGAGAAGAGAAGAGAAGATGAAATAAATTTAAGAAAAGAGAAGCAAAGAAAAGAGGTGAAGAAAAGAGAAGAGAAAAGAAGAGAAGATGAAATACTTTTACAAAGAGGGAAGAGAAGAAAAGATGAACAGATGTAAGAAAACAAGAGAAATAATAAGAAATAATAAGAGAAGACAAAAATGAGAAGAGAAGAGAAAAATTTATTATAAAAGAACAAATGAGAAGAGAAGACAAAAAAATGAGGAGGGAAAAGAAAAGATGAAAAGTAGGAAGAGGGAAGAGACGAGACAAGGACACGAGAGGAAAGAAGGAAGGAGAAGAGAAGAGCAAAGAAGAGAAGAAGAAACAAAGAGCATGAGAGAAGAAGTGGATGAGTGGAGGAGACAAACACACATGAAGTCAAAACAGGAGAAAAAAGAACAAGATAACAGGAAATAATAGACGAGAGAGGAGATAAAAACAAAACAAAGGAAACAAGGAAAAGACAGACAAAGACAAGAGAAAAGGAAAAGAAGTGACATGAAAGAAAACAGAAAACAACGAAGAATGGAGATTAGAGAACATCAAATATAGAAATAGGAAAGACAAAAAAAGAGCAGATGAACACACACAAAAAAAAGAAGACAGACAGAGGAGGTACGTCTCTTTAAGAGTGTCCTGTCACACTTCAGTGAGCCACCCCACAAAATGAGGTCACAATGAAACAAGAACAAAATTAAAGAGAAGAGAGAGTGAGACAGAGAAAAAAAGAGTGAGAGGCAGAGAAACAAACAAGGAAAGGGTGAAACAGAAGGAGTGAGACAGACAGATAGTGGGGGAGAGGCAGAGAGAAGGATGGAGACAGTGTGTGAAACAAAGAGAGTGGAACAGAGTTAAACAGACGAAGAGGAAAGCAGTAAAAGAAAAAGTGAGACAAAGAGAGAAATTGGAGAGAAAAAGAAAGACAGAGAATGTGAGACAGACAGAGAGAAAAAGAGAATAGAATAAAAAAGTGAGACAGACAGTAAATTGAGACAATCAAAGAGCGAGTCTGAGGACAGACAGAGGCAGGGTGAAATGGAGACAGTGATACAGAGAAAGTGTGAGACAGACACAAGAGTAAGACAGAGGAAATAAGACAGCATGTGAGAGAGATGGAGTGGGACAGAAAATGTGAGATTATGAGTGAGGCAGAATGATATGGAGAGGGTGAGACAAACAGAAAGAGTAAAACAGAGAGCTGAGACAGACAGAGTGAGAAAGAAAGAGACAGAAAGTGTGTGAGACAAAGTGAGACAAATAGAAAAAGAGCCAAAGTGAGGCAAACAAAAAGATAAAGAAAGAAAGAAAAGAAAGTGTGAGACTGACAGACAAAGCGAAACAGAGAGTGAGGACAAAGTGGGACAAAGCAAGTGACAGAGACAGAGAGAGGGGGCAGAGAAAGTGAGACCAGAAGAGTGAGACAGGGAGTGACATTGTGATAGACAGAAATAGGGTGAGATGGAGAGGGTGAGACATGCATAAAGAGTGAGATAACACAACATCATAACACAAAGTTAAATCAAATGACACACGTGACATAAAATAACACAAAATAACAGAAATAACACAGAGTAACACAAAGGTCTGTTGAGATAAAAGGTTACCAAAATTTCAAAACTTTATATGTAATAATATAAGTATAAGAAAAAAATCTAACTAAATGGTTACATAGTAAAATGTAAATATAATTATATATTATTATATGTATTATATTATACTATATTATATTATATATAAATATAATTATAACAAATAGAAAAAAAAATTAAAACCTTCAATATGCAAATATTACAAACCTTTCAGACAGTGAAATGCACACACACACATACACACACACACAGTGTAAACTCCAAACGAGCATCACCACAGAAACCACCAGTTCCCCTCAGCGTAAACAGTAAAGAGCTCTATACACACACACACACACACACACACACATTGACACACACATACACACACGCCACACACACGTCAGCCAGCCACCCGGACCACAGAGGCGGAGCTGCAGCTCAGGAACCAGCGGAGGACATGACCACAGTTAACACTTAAGTGACCCACACACACACACACACACACACACACACACACACACACACACACACACACACACACACACACACGCACACACAAAACCTGTGATTATACAAGACCACACAACTAGAGCAGGTCTTTGCCTTGGCTGTATGAGAGCTGTATTTTGCAGTTGTGTGCGTGTGTGTGTGTGTGTGTGTGTGTGTGTGTGTGTGTGTGTGTGTGTGTGTGTGTGTGGACAGTAATACTAGTGCTGGAGGATATAACAATACAGACGTAGAGATACACTATTATCATGGTGTACACTCAGGTGTTACTTCACTCCCTGTCTTTTTTCCCATTTAAATTTGATCATTCTTTTCTGTCCTTCACTTCACCTGGCCTGGTTCTTATTATTACTGTCCGCAGTGGATTTGTCTCGTTTTGTAGTGAAACCTGCCATATGTGCAGAACGTATGATGCTGTTCACTGATAAATGAAATAAAATAAATGATTACTGTGGTTTATGAGAAATAAGACACTTTGAGACGTGGGCTATTATAGGAAAATAATCAATGTTGAGATGGAAAAAAAGTAACTCCGCCAATATAACATCAACCGCCAGCTGATTATTTTTATTTTAACAGCATTATTAGTGTGGCACTGCTTACCTACATATCAGCACCGCTAGGCTTATGTAGCATATCATGCAGTACCTTTTGAAAAAAAAAAAAAAAATTCTGCAGTAAAATCATAAACTACTCTTTTATCTACTCTAAAAAAGCGGGAACACCCCACCTGCGCATTAAACGTCCACCATGGCACAAACACACACACATCACTGTACAGTATGTCGACTTGCAGAGAGTTGTTCAGTGTTCATCACATCACCCAGATTTCCCTTCCTCAGGAAATGGAATCCATTAACAGACTAATGGACTGTCCGCCTGTAATTCAGAACATTCTCAAGTCTATAGATTCCGTACACATGCGTGGATAATGTTCAGTAAGGTTAAGCAGAACGCCCAGTCAGCTCCTTATTATAACCTGTAGGGTTAAATAGGAGCTGCAATATATTACCACCGCAAATTCAAAATTGTATAAATAAAATTTTATTTCTTGTTCAATTTTTCTTTTTTTATTATTCTTTCATTTGATATTTATTTGTTTATTTATATATTTTCTCCTATTTCTTATTCTACTGACTGGCTATTGTTTACGTATAGGGTGTGAGGAAGGGACTGGGTGAAAAAAAATTGTACCACAGTGTACCATGTATGTACACACGTGGACAAAATTGTTGGTACCCTTCGGTCAATGAAAGAAAAACTCACAATGGTCACAAAAATAACTTTAATCTGACAAAAGTAATAATTTTAAAAAATTCTATAAATGTTAACCAATGAAAGTCAGACATTGCTTTTCAACCATGCTTCAACAGAATTATTTTAAAAAATAAACTCATGGAACAGGCCTGGACAAAAATGATGGTACCCCTAGAAAATACTGAAAATAATGTGACCAAAGGGACATGTTAATTCAAGGTGTGTCCACTAATTAGCATCACAGGAGTCTACAATCTTGTAATCAGTCAGTGGGCCTATATATAGGGCTCCAGGTAGTCACTGTGTTGTTTGGTGACATGGTATGTACCACACTCAACATGGACCAGAGGAAGCGAAGGAAAGAGTTGTCTCAGGAGATTCGAAAGAAAATTATAGACAAGCATGTTAAAGGTAAAGGCTATAAGACCATTTCCAAGCAGCTAGATGTTCCTGTGACTACAGTTGCACATATTATTCAGAAATTTAAGATCCATGGGACTGTAGCCGCAGGAGGAAAATTGATGACAAATCAAAGAGACGGATAATCTGAATGGTAACAAAAGAGCCCAGAAAGACTTTTAAAGAAATCCAAGGTAAACTTCATGCTCAAGGAACATCAGTGACAGATCGCACCATCCGTCGTTGTTTGAGCCAAAGTGGACTACATGGGAGACGACCAAGGAGGACACCATTGTTGAAAACAAATCATAAAAAAGCCAGACTGGAATATGCCAAACTACATGTTGACAAGCCACAAAGCTTCTGGGAGAATGTCCTATCGACAGATGAGACAAAAATGGAACTTTTTGCCAAGGCACATCAGCTCTATGTTCACAGATGGAAAAATGAAGCATATGAAGAAAAGAACACTGTCCCTACTGTGAAAGATGGAGGAGGCTCTGTTATGTTTTGGGGCTGCTTTGCTGCATCTGGCACAGGGTGTCTTGAATCTGTGCAGGGTACAATGAAATCTCAAGACTATCAAGGGATTCTAGAGAGAAATGTGCTGGTCAGTGTCAGAAAGCTGGGTCTCAGTCGCAGGTCATGGGTCTTGCAACAGGACAATGACCCAAAACACTGCTAAAAACACCCAAGAATGGCTAAGAGGAAAACATTGGACTATTCTAAAGTGGCCTTCTATGAGCCCTGACCTCAATCCTATTGAGCATCTTTGGAAGGAGCTGAAACATGCTGTCTGGAAAAGGCACCCTTCAAACCGGAAACAACTGGAGCAGCTTGCTCATGAGGAGTGGGCCAAAATACCTGCAGAGAGGTGCAGAAGTCTCATTGACAGTTACAGGAATCGTTTGATTGCAGTGATTGCCTCAAAAGGTTGTGCAACAAACTATTAAGTTAGGGGTACCATCATTTTTGTCCAGGCCTGTTCCATGAACTTCAATGAGTTCATTTTTTTTTTATAATTCCGTTGAAGCATGGTTGAAAAGCAGTGTCTGACTTTCATTGGTTAACATTCATAGAATTCTTATTTATTATTACTTTTGTCAGATTAAAGTTATTTCTGTGACCATTGTGAGTTTTTCTTTCATTGACCGAAGGGTACCAACAATTTTGTCCACGTGTGTATATGTATGATATGTATATCTTGTTTACAATTAAAATGAAAAAAGACTTTGATTAAAAAGATTTTCCCCCATTTCTAACAATTATTTAGAATGGCTTGCATTTAATGAATTGCTAGTCTCGTAGCTAACGGACACATTTGCCTTCACTTTAGTTAATGTCATTTGTGCTACAACGGTTCAGTTAGAAGTAAAGTACTGTAGTTCTACAAAGTACGAAGCTACAGTACAAACTATAAAAGTTCAAAGCCGTGATCTCTGCGATAGGAGGTCGGAAATCATTCTAAAGATTTCAGATAGCAAGCTTGTGAAATCACATGTGGTTAATTTCTGCAACTTGTGTCAGGCTTGTTGCACTTAATTACATCCTTAATTTAGTATGACATTTTAAATTGCGTTAAATTTACATAATGCCTGCTGTCTGTCAGCCACCGAAAAATGAGTGGAGGTGGGTAGCGGGGTCACACACCATAGTCGGTCCGTTTTTTGAAGAGTTCCCTCACAAGGGTTCGGCACACACGGCAGATTGACCGCAATGTTATACCATAGTGTTATATTTAGGTCTGTTCCCGCAAACTGTCCATCGTTCATTATGTTTTACTAGGGTTGCCAGGTGACACCAACAGAATCCCCCTGAGCAGCTCTGAAAACCCCGCCCACTCCAATAAAATAATAAATAAATAAACAGGCCAAATAATACAATTATGTATTATTAAACGCATCTAAAACTAAAACGCATCCTGTGGCTAAATTTACAATTATTCAAATCAGTCTAAAACTACGAAATTATGAAATAAATACAAAAAAATCCTTATTATTATTATTATTATTAACAGTTTTTCATTCACCTTTACCAAAAATGACATCAATGAACTGTTACAGCTTGAAAAAGAAATGTTTTTATTATCTTAGTATACCGTAAAAATATTTTAGAAAAATAAAACAAATATTATGATGTTAAAAGAAAAACAAATATTATGTAATGACTGACACCGTATACCACAGTGCGCTCCTTTCTGCCACGTTACCATGGTTACCCTGATTAATCAGTTATGGGTCACCGTCTCTCTGTCTGCTCGACATGCTCCAACCAAACTAGTTTGAATATTAGCCGGCAGTGTTTTGGATCCGAGTGCCACCCCTTACAGTACTGAGTGAGATGGGGTGATGGGGTGATGGGGGATCTCTTGTGACTGAGAATTCTGTTTAGTCTGCCCCGATCTGGTCAAGAAAGACGAATCACACCGTGAACAAAGACACGACAGAGACAGAGAAAGAGAGAGGCGGGGAGTGAGGGGGAGAGGATAAGGGCAAGCAGCATTGGAGATAAAGGCCATCGTTCACATCCCTAGGATCCCTATCTCTCATCATCTGAGGCTATGGAAGCCACACACACACAGAGACACACCTACACACATCCTGAGGTAATGTTTGAAAGACGTTGATGCCAACAGACGCATCAGGGACAGAAAGCTGGGTTAGGAAAGCATGCATGAAGTGGGATTTTTCTGTAAGGGACGTGGCCTCTGTGCTTCAGATCCAGCAAAGGAGGCGTGGCCTCTGTACTTTTTATTTGCACAACTCTAAAGCTGCATCAATGGTGGTTTGATAGGAACGTATTTTCATACAGCATTTTTTTTAAATCTTTTTAATCGTGTATCAACACGTACACATCATCTCATCTGACACACCTGGAACTAGTTCCTGGAAAAAAGGGCATCCCTGCCAGGGACTTTACTTTCAGTTTTCCAGTTCGGAAAGAAAAAGCTTCACACTTTGCAGTAACTGTCTCTGGAAGAAAGAAAATGGGTAAAATAATGAGGCAAACAAAAGGTGCAGCTGAAGCGGAGGATAAGCTCCAGCATGCCAGAGGTACTCACGCCGAGTCCAGACTTGTTTCCCAAAGCTGTTAATGCACACAAACATCTGCCAGTAAAGATTTCCAGACTTGAGGAATGTGTGTGTGGTAGGACCTGACTGGGAGGAAAATGTTCTTACAAAAGTTTCTGTCTGGTACGATTTGTCAAAAAAAAAAAAAAAAAAGGGCAACGTGATCGAAAAGGCAGAGCAAATCTTTTATAGATTTTGAAGATCCTGTAAACATTTTCATTTCAGCGACAACATCTTGTGCCAAAATTCTCATCTGGTCACCATGTGTCAGTTTTTTTTGTTTTGTTTTTTCCTCACTGGAATCTGGTATACAATCATGCGTATAGACTCAAGTGCAGAGACCCAACCATCAAATTCTTTCAAGACACCTTGAAAATTCTGATTCTTGAGGTCAGAAAAGTGTACAAAATACACATGAGCCATGAGAAGAGCAGCTCAGGCTGAGATTAATCTCTTTAAGGATTTATTATTACTTTTCCATCAAATCCTTTCTTTCTGGCTCATGAGTGGTACAACGGAAAAGGATCAGAAGCTCCACTGAATTCAGATCCCGATGATGCCCTAACCATAAGGCGAGTTTACATTGTCATCCTGAAGTGACTTAATTCGCATTTGTAGCCTAATGTGGGACAGGTATGTTTTTTTTAGAGCTTTTGTTTTTCAGATTAGATCCGAGTCACTTTCTTATGTGGTCCTAAATTGGATGTATACCTGATACACGGCCATGTGACTTATATGAGAGTGTCAGATCAGAATTCATGCAACATTTTTTGCCTCTGATGCAGCGTGCTAGCAAGCTATTTATACAGCTATCAATGGCTGCATTTAACAGCATCTGGTTGATATGACCAAAAAAATTAACGACAGAATTGAACAACGTGGCTTGTAATAAGAACGCAGCCTAAGTGGATGGGAGCCCATGAGAGCAAAACGACCCGTGCTTTCAGGGGGGGAGGGGTGGCATACTTGCACTTTCTCACCAATCATTCAATTCAATTCAATTTTATTTGTATAGCGCTTTTAACAATTGACATTGCCGCAAAGCAGCTTTACACAATCAAAAGAATTAAGCTTGTATGAAATGTGAATGTGTATGAATCAAAATGATAAGATTGACGCGTGTGATCTCACAGAGGCAGACGGATAGAGGTTCGCAGTCCCTCTAGTTTGAAATGATGAAGTCATTTTTTCTCCATGTGCCAAGGAGGAGGAAGAAGATGACAGCCTTTAATCTTGCCGGTTTGATCTTAGTAGGGGAGGGGCCTTCGAGAGAAATTAGCAGTGACTAATATTTTTGCTTGTTTTCAGGAAATGTGTTACAGTATGTTTCTTTTTTCTGGCTTCTCTGGGGCTTTTTTATTTGATTATGACTATTACGTGATACTTTGGCATTTTCTCCTGAGAAAAACACTACAGTTTGCGATCACGTTTGTTTTCCAAGGAAACACACATCAAAATTAGTCTGAATAGCGAACCAGAAGAACCAAAAGAACCAGACATGCTGACATTGTCAGACATAGAAATAATGATTTTGATGGAAATAATGAATGTGTTCTTCGAACTTTGCCTCCACCTTTTTTTACAGCCTGGCAGAGCATAGGCATTCTAGCTGTCAATTTTCCAAGATAATCTGATGAGATTTCACCCCATGCTTCCTGAAGTATCTCCCACATAATGGATTGGCTTGATAGAGTCTTCCTCCGCACCATATGGTCAAGCTGCTCCCACAGCAGCTCAGTAGGGTTCAGATCCGAGCACGGTGCTCGCTGTGAATTCCAGCTAACTTTAATTGCTTGTGAAATGGATAAAACTGTTTGTGAATTGCATGAAAATGTGTTTTTCGTTGGAAAACAAAGAAATTTGAAAATGATCACAAACTTTTGACCGGTAGTGTACATCAGCATGCCATTACATTATACTGTATATTCCTCAAATCTATGAAGTATTCTGTTAATTATGTAAAGAAAGTGTTTTGTTTTTCTTGTATGAATTTCTTAATATCTTAATTAATAAAGAATATATGATATTATTATTTGTTAATGGCTACAGCTTCATCTTCCCAATGATACAATATTTTTTGTGTGTTTTTACAAAGCATTGACACTGGAGACTCCTTCCATAGGTTGGAAGAAAAGAGAATGTGTGCATTGAAGCCTGGAAGAGAAGCTGGAGCCTAGCCAACTTAGATTTTGGCTACAACTATTTGTATGAACTTCAGCATTGTAAACACACACATACACACATGAACAAGGGTAAGATGCATATTTGCAGCACTAGTCAGATGTAGGTGCAGTGAGATAATTGCACGTCTTGGGCACTTTCCTGATTACAGGAATCCTCTCGCTTGTTGTAGGAACAAGACGCTGCGGCTTCCTCTGCCCTCGGGTTCTCAAACCGTGACCCCTGACCTCCTTACACAATCACTCTTTCTCTCTCATACACACACACACAAGCCTCAGGTCGTGTCCTCGTTCAAACCTGTCTCCTCAAAAATTCATCATTGGCTTGAAATGGGATCTGGATCAGGACCGATCACTGAGCGTGTTTACTTCAACGAGAATAATCTGATGGTTATCTGACTTCAGAACATTGTTGAAACAGGTATGTAAACTCCGTACTACAACACTTTAAATAGAATTAACGGATTTGAAGAAATCCGATTCAAGTGCCCGGATTTTGTCCCAAAAAGCGCGTCTGTCATGTCAGTGCATTCTGTTGAGCTGTGGGTTAAACACAGAAAGGGACGACCACGGAGACAAAGAAGAAAAGCGACTGCGGTAAAGAAGATAAGTGGAATTCTGATCAAATAAACACAGTGTATAAATAACTTCACAGTGTATTAAAACTGCTGATACATCATGTGATTACTAATGAGTTTTTAATAAAACAATACCACTTTTTTTTCTTGTGTTTGACTACGATCAGAAAAGACCTGTTTAAAATGTGTGCTCACTGAGTGTTCAGGTTACCAGATCTACATCACAAAAGTAACCCAAAGTGAACCAGCTGTATTAATGCCGCCTCCGAGGCGAAGATGAAGCAACTTTAATTCCCACCTACAACCAATAGGACCTACCAAAAACACCTAACTTGGGGTAAGTCTTCTTAAATATCTTTGCTATTTATAGTTGGGGCAAATCGAGATGGCAGCTGACACGGTGAACGGTGGAAAAGTAGCGCATGTCTGTTTTAGTCGCAGGACTCGGTTAAACACTGACCATACTAATCACACCTTTGAGAAGGTTTTCAGTACTGCTAGCCAGATTTTTCAGTAATAATGATAGCCTTGTTCTTAATGCCACTCATAATGCTGGCTAGCTTATTGCATATGCTACTCGCTAGTTTTCTGCTTTGCTATTGTTTCTGCTGAGCTGCAATTTCAGTCTCAACATGCTGCATAAATGTTTAAAGTTTACTAGAGTAGAGCAGAACTCATAGCCACTCAGTAATGCTAATACAGTAGCTTTTTATTAGCATTATGTCTGCTAATGGAGAAAAAGACAGACTTTTATAGCATGTTTTTTTTTTAACATCACATGTCAAACATACTGAGGCAAGAAAAAGCCCAGAACTGTGTGATTAAATCAGTTTTGCAACTTAAAAAAAAAAAAAAAATAGAACTTCTGCAAAAGTACCTAAAAATACTCTGAGTATTTGTTTCTGAGATTATCGCCACCTACTGGACTGGAGTGTGGAGGAGACTATTGGCAGCAAAAAAATTAATAAAAATTATTGGAAGATGTGACATTTAAACAATCAACACACGTTAGACAGCATTTCAACACTTATTAAATATTTTTTCATAGTTTTTTAAACGCTTCAAGACCTGTAAGAATTCTAGCAGTTTGAGAAAAAATAGACATTAAACATTATTGCTTTTGAATGGAGTTGTAAATCACAATAAATCATGAGTCTGATCTCACCTTTGATTCACAGCTTGAGACAATAGCGTGCATATGATTGCCTACAAGACTTAAATAAATAAAAAAATTATTTATTAGATTTATTTAAATAGAGGAATACGGACACTTGTTAAGCGCTAGAGCATGATGCAAATTTTTAAACAATTAGAGTTTCCGTTTGACTCACCATTATCTATTCATCTCATGTTTTTAAACATTTAAACAATCAATTACAACAATTATTTAAAAAAAAAAAATCTTTGGCAGTTTATGCGTAACTCAACTCTGTAGGAAAACCACGCACCTGGCAACCTCGATTTATTAAACCCTAAGCATAAAACAATCGCATTTGCATTCGATCATTTCCCAAAGTTTTGAACATCACTTCCCATTTCTCCACTCTTTATGCACTGACTTCTCACTTTTTTTGCACGATCCTCTCTTATATGCAGATTACCAAGGGGAAGAAGCGCATTTCATGTTCTGTACAGCGCTTAGGCTTGTACACCTGAATTATGCCTAAAAACAGGTACAAACAGCTTTACATGTCTGGAAGAACATCATTTGTGTGGGTAATTGTTGTGAGCCTATTCAAAGGACAAGTAAGAGCAAATGCTCAGTACAGAGATAATGATATGCTATCAATCTTTTTTGTAGCTTGTCACGTCTGCGCTAACATATCATGTGAAAGAGTGTAACCTTGGCTGCTTTCTGATTTTACTCTCTAATCTGCTTATTTTAGGGCGAGGGTGAAGTACGGCAAACATTCGAACGTGCGTGAAATGTCAAGAACGTGACACTGTGTTCACGGGGACGGATGAAACGGGTGACGAGGACGTGACACCTCACTGCACCGCCTCTCTCAGGCATGTCTATAGGGAGAGGTGTTGCTTATTTTACCTCAAATTATTACCCCTGAACTAGACAGTGTGTCAACACTGGGGATATTCAACAGACAAAATAGCGATTTGTGAGCAGGTTCCTAAAAAAACAATTTCACATGATTCTGTTGTAGTAATTTGTCATATTTTATATATTTGTTTTATTAGAGCAGGTTTTAATGTCACGGGACGTCAAACAAAACGCATTCCCGTTTTTCATCACCTTGTCATCTCCGAGGTCTATGGTCCTTGAAGACCTTTCCATGATAGAAAACTTCAGACTCCTTGCTTAAATCTCAGAGAAAACAACATCAATGTTTACAGTACTGTGCAAAAGTTTTGACTCCCTGCCTTAATTTCTTCACATTTTGCATCCACAATGCCAGACTTTCTTGTATTTTTTATATAGCTTTGAGGAATAGTTCTCCAGGCTTCCTGAAGTACTTTTTTGTCTCTGATTTTTAGTCCCGTTCCTGCAGTTTTTTGTTTGTTAAGCCACACAGTGACCTATGCAAAACATCTATCTTAAGGAATGAACCAGTAAGGTGTGGATGATGACAGATGATCAGGTGATTAGTATACTGGTGAAGCTGAATGCTGAGTGGTTGAAACAGACAAGAGGGGAAATGAGGTTGCTGCTGATGTTGTTACATTTGTCACAATGAAACATTCGTTCCCATTTCTTTAATATAATCTACATCAATTAATTCCATTTAATATGAAAAAATAACAGAGGGTAAAGACTTTTGCATAGTACTGTATATGACCGATCAGACACATTTGTTGTACGAATCCCTGCGCGCCATACCATGTTACTTTAGGAACGATATTGCAATTAGAGCGAGTGCTTTCATCAGCAACGCCGTGCAAAAAGTGAAAGTTAATTACGTAAACTTCAACGCCAAAGCTCGTGTGTAAACAGGCAGGGCCCGGCTTTGACACGCTCATACTTGCTTATGATTCGTCGAGTTCTTGATATGAATGAAAACATAAACTCTGGCACAGAGGCACACCTTAAAAACACACACGAGTCATACACACACACATACTTCGGTCACCTCTGGCATGCCATGTGCTGGAATGTGTCGGGAATAAAATTCCACAGGAAGAATGCGAGAAGGGAAGCGGACGAGACGTTTCCTTAGGTCCGATCTCTTAAAGTTTAGATGATAATCGTTCTCCATATCCTCTCTACCGGGTTCTGACTCTTGCTTACTCACTCTCTAGCGTCTAGACCTGTTTTTTATAAGTCTCCTGATGTTTCATCCGTTTCCGTGGATTTCCTCGTAATCCACTAAATTAACGCACACACCAGAGCTATTTAAAGATTGTAAAGGTGTGGTGAGTGATTTTGAAATCCGAATACTGTGTCTAATATTATGACGCATTTCGGCGGGTTTACTAAAATATTTGCTCTGATATGAAACTGATGCTATAAAAGCAGGACTAAAGGAACATGAGGTGGACCACCTGCAATCATGCAATCATTCAGGACGAGGAGACTCTACTCACATGTCAATAGCAACAATAGGTCTGCCTCTTGAACTAGCGCAGGGCTTTTTCATGTGTTTCAAGAGAACTATTTAATTATTTAGCTTCAGCTACCATCCAACAAAAGTGCTGATTATACAACAAGTAATAAAAAGCTGTAAATTCTTTATTCATATTATTCAGAAGGTTAGTCTAACTAGTGTAGTGGCGTAGTGGTTAGCACCGAGGCCTCGCACCTCCTGGGTCAAGGGGTTTGCCATCCTGTCCAGGGTGTAACCCGCCTCGTGCCCAGAGTCTCCTGGGATAGGCTCCAGGACCCCGCCACCCTGTACAGGTTAAAGCGGTATAGACGATGAATGAATGAACTTCTACAGATTTCTTTTTCAAATGCATACATTTTTTAATTGACAAATTGCTGTTGTCCAAAAGGTACAAGAATTAGTATGACCTTCTTAGCATTTTCTAGACCCTAGACTTTGATCATCTGAACACATTTGAGTTTAGTTATAAGTTATACTAGCATTAGTACCCATTGTCGATGATAAAGAGTTTTTAGAAATACTTAAAAGGTTAAAGCTGAAACTAAGCTTATTCATACAAAGAAATAAAATTTTGTAAGATTGCATATCTTACTCCTTAGTTACACTAAGTACTTCTTTTGTCATCAGACAAATACACTCTCAGTTTAAAGTAGATTATTACATCTGGCACATGACTGTTCATAACATCACTTTTACACAACGTTACTTAATGTGCTGTCAGTTCAGGTATTATACACACCCTCACCTCGGAATGATGGTTTGCTCTAGTGACCTGTGTTTTATCTCATGCTTGTTAATAGCGCCATGGTTTCGAAATATATGAGACAAACATACTGTACACTGATCTATCCATTCATCTTTGAAGGTTCAGTTTTTATTGTGTACTTGCCTTTTTTTGGAGGAATCCATACTGTGTCATATGTTCATTTGTGTTTCGTGAGGATTTGGGGACTAATGTATTTGGGTCGTTTCTGTGTCTTCCACATACTCTGTGTATTTACAGTAAACTATCGCGTTGATTGCGTTGTTGAGCGATGTGCTGTATTCGTCGGGAAAAGGCAGATGTAATCTGTAATCTCGAACATTACTGATCATAACGTCATTGACTTTCATTAAAGTTTCATTAAATTCTGTCACCCCAGGTTTGCGTGATACTGAGACAAATTCAGCTGGAAAGATATACGGACATACAGAAAGACTGCTTTCTGGTCCTCTAATGTACTGTATGAAACATCAAGATATCATTGAAAGAGCGAGTTCTAATCAATGAACAGACAAAAACTTTATTTTATTTATATAGATAAAATAAAAATTTTAATATTTGGTCCTGATCTCATGAGTTGCACCAGCACAGGTACATTAGTGACCTCCGTGACCTCTGATCAAACATGAGCATCACCTTTCAGGCTCGATAACTTACACACCACAAGAAATTAAAATGCCAAGTTAACATGTCCCCAGTCACACACACACACACACACACACACACACACACACACACACACACACACACACACACACACACACACACACAAGGATTGTGCCAAGCTGTAAAACGAGAGCTGGCGTGGGTGACTGATCTTCCCGGTATGTCCAAGGGCCTCTACATACAATGCACCTTGTTGTTCGGCGTTTGTTCTCCAGAGGCCTGCGGTGCTTTTTTTTACAAACACTGCAGGCATTTCTGAGACAGATCTGCATTCGGAGCCTCAAGCGCTCCAGTTCTTCGGATTTATTAAAAGAGGATCGGAATGCCGTGGAATGAATGCGCTATTCACAGCCCACGCTAAACGACAAGAAGACAAACGAACTGTAACAAGCTTCAGGGCGGCCATGCTGGTTCAGACGCTCCAGTCATCATAGCTGTATGTTTCATTAGTGTGATTAATATATTAAGGTTCTCTACTTTGAAGTGTCCATGAAGTCCGATTCCATCCAAACAAGGATGTGTGTCAACTTGATTATGATTCGTCTCCATGGAAACGTTCACATCACACTTCACATCAGCTGTTTAAAGGTTGTGTCACAAGGATGTCGTGACACAAACATGATGCTTCTGCAGAAGGGGGATCTCCTGGAACTTTAGTGCAAAGTGTAATTACCGAGAAGTAGTCAGCATGTGTAGGTTTGTATTTCTTTTTCACAACATGTTTGGGGAAACTACATTATCCCCAGTGCTCATTTCTCATTTCTGATCTGTCTCATTTCAGCTGTGAGGATAGATCATACAGTGCAAAGCCCCCCCCCCCCCCCCCCCCCCCCCCCAATTCTTTAGGTTCAATTAAATTAAATGATGTAGATTAATTGAGATACACAAACTGACTTTTGAACAATTGGTTGTTTGCAAAACAATCTCAGCATCTCAAACAATCTCATTTCCCCTCTCGTCTGGTCCAAACACTCAGACTTCAGCATCACCAGTACGCTAATCACCAGCCTGATCATCTGTTTCTCACTGATTCATGTCTTAAATTAGATGCTGTTTTTATGCTTAAATGATTCATCATACATCATGAATCTTTACATTCCTCGGAAACCGCTCAAAAACATGGACTGGACTGAAAACGAAAGCCAAAAAAGAATAAGAGCAAATAAAACAAGAGCCTTCTAGAGAACTATTCCTCAATTCTACACTAAATGTGAATAAATGAGAGGGGTCAAGACTGACTTGCACAGTACTATAGGTTCTAGCTTTGGTAGTCACATTAATTTCCTCAGTCATTACCTTGCATGCATTTTCACCAGCTGTATTCCCATGCTGTCTCGTTCTCACGACTTAATTTGCTGGGAAACACCAATGTTTTTGAGGCAGGCTTTTTAACCTCCTCTTGCTCCATACCCCAATTTCCCCTGGGATAATTCCTGCGGCCATATCCAAGGTTGTTGCAATTCTTCATTGCTGCGAAAGTTACAACATTAAAGAGGCTTTAAGGTAAACAACTTTTACAGCTACTCATGAGGGCTAATGTGTCTTTATTATATTGCCATAATAGGGGTGATCTAACAGTGTTACTGTGTGACTTGGGTAAGTGTAAGTACGGCAAGATACCTCTTGGGAACATTAGCCAGTCAATTTAACCATTTAGTTTAAACAAACATTTGTGAACATACGTAGGTTTGGATTTGACTTCAAAAATTGGGACCTATGTAATATACTGCATAAAAAGCAGTAATGTATGACTTTTTATGTTATAGTCGATTAATGAAGTTACTGTATATTCATGACATCAAAATATTCTACATAAAAAACAATAATATGATGAATTTTGCTATAATGCAGATTAATGTCCGACCCCTTCATCATCACTTTAGACAGCATATTTTGCATAAGTCTTGTATTTTAGTATTTTTTGAAGTCTCGGAGCCCCAAAAAAGTTTCTTCGTGTTATTATTACAGCCGAAATACTTCATTTCAATGTCTGGAAACAGCAGAGTACAGTAAGTAGAAGGAACATGTCAGGGGAGGGGCTGTTCTTATATTATATGAGGTCACATTAGGGGGGAAACCTAATCGGCTTGTTTAAGCCCATACAGCTTTTTTTGACATTCTTGTCGTTTGTACGCGCACCATGGAGACCCATCTGAACGTCTAAAAAATAAGTGTCATTTAACAAATAATCTCCAGGTGCAATGTCTGATTTTTTCTAGCATGTGTACAAACAGATTTGATGCAGGCCTTACACTTCTTGCAAAGTTGCAAAACCTTTTTGCATAGCTGTAGGCATTTTGCAACATCCGTACGTGACACCAGTCTTACCCGGATGAGAAGAGATAGTTTTGCGTCTGGTGCTTCTCAATGTTTTGTCTTGCCAGCAATTTCTCTGACCTGCTGATTAAGGACAAATCGTACAGTAATCTGTATCCAGATATCTCGGATGCTGCTTTGTGACAAGGGTCATTTGAAGAAAAGCTAAAGTGCTGTATAACTAAAATGGAATTGATTTGAACTGAATTTAATTATTGCTGCATTAGTCCATTTGTTGTGTCTGAACCAGAGCAGTA
Source organism: Clarias fuscus (assembly GCA_030347435.1). Taxonomy (NCBI): domain Eukaryota; kingdom Metazoa; phylum Chordata; class Actinopteri; order Siluriformes; family Clariidae; genus Clarias; species Clarias fuscus. The sequence goes on from CM059215.1 coordinate 20,403,472, forward strand.
TTTATACAGCGGGCGAGGGGGGGTTTGTTTAATTGTAGTGAAGCATTATTTTAAAACAGCTTTTGTTTTGCATCCTGCTTCTGTTCATTGGTGCAGCCCTACAGCTCAGTTATTTGTCACAGTATGGTGCCACTTGTAAATATAACTAATAATAAATTCAGCTTTCGAACTACAGTAGTGTGTGTGTTGTCACCTGCCTGAAGAAATGCACTGATTGGACGCGCACACCAGGGTTCCACCCAAACGAACTAAAATCCGAAAGGCGAGAGGAAGTTAAAAGAAGTATTGAAACTTAGACGCGTGATCAAACGAGCAAGGTTTATTTAACCAGAATCTTAGGTGACTATGAGCAGAGAGGAAGTTACTCAAAAAAATATTTACACAAAAAGTGGAAAAACCTGTGCGTGACACTTGGCACGGTAGCATACACCCAGATGACCCCTTGCTTTATGGCGTCAGCGGTCATTAGGTTATGACTCACTTCTTTACTTGACGTAATAAAAGAGAGCACCAGCTGGACATTCCGCTACATAATGATGACCGTGCAAACCTCCGTCATACCACGTGAGTGATGAAAGTGCATCAGCTAGGCAAGATATCTGCTGAGCTCGAGACGCCATGGCACTACAAGGCATCATTGAAAAATGACCACAGCTGTGATGAAGAGCTTGGACGGCAGCCAATCACCGCCTCAGCGAGGGGCCTTCCCGTCTGCCGACAGATACTCAATAAATAGCAGTAGTGGTAGATCAGTGGTTCAAAACTGTGGCCTACCGAACGGAAGGACGTGAGTTCAAGCACTGCCAAGGCCTTGGCTCTGACCAAAGACCTTTACTGTCAAATGCCCAGTGAGATAAAAGCTCGCTCTGGATAATGTCAACTGCAATAAATGTGTAAAATGGCATACCAGCAAACTAAGGGGCACAAAACAAAAAACTTGTCATGTCTCTGTATCACATTCAGAGCTTAGAGAACTGTATCCAACAACATTAACGTTACACAGACCTGTTGGTCTGCCTGGACAGGTTCGACTGGGCTTAACAAACAACACAATTATAGCCACATCTGTTTATTAGATCACAAAGAATGGTCCCTCTACATTATTTACCCCAAAATGTATGTTTTTCACACCATTTGTTTCTTAATTTTTGTTTGGAATTTTAATTTTGAGTAATGAACAATGTTGCTTGGCTCAAAATGAAAATTCTTTTATAAAGTGTACTGGATTATGTAAGCTCAAGAAAAATTAAAAAAAAAAAACAGGTTGGCCCCAAAAACACACCCGGGATTCTAACAAGAACTTTAAGCATCTAAACAATAACAAGCTTCATGTTGTTCAACTTCCACACTCTGTATTTTCCCCTCACACGCGCCAACGACTTCCATGGATACAGCTGAATGCAAAAGTTTGCACTCCCTTTCTTCCGAATAGAACAAACCCAATGAAACAGCTATCATACAAGTTGCATTTTGCATTTGTTCATTTATCAGAAGTAACAAAAAAAAAATAAAGTTCCTCAATCCGTGTTCATGATTTCATCCATATTTCTGTCTATGTTTTTATTCAACTCAATGTCAAAATTTTCTGCTTCAATCCTTCTAAAAGCTGTTTTTTTCTTCATGCTGATCATATTCACAACTTTCTATATGAAAGCTTACAGGCTTCTATTATACAGGCAGGTTGTATGTTTAAGGAATAGTAACTAGGTATCTAATAAGACATGTTCATATTAATTTATTTTTTAAAACTTTTGAGCTTGTTTATAAATAAAGATTACAGATAGTCGCTGCAGTGTAAGGTAAAATCTGTACCTTTGATACATGTAGACAAAACATACCTTATATGTATGTTTCACTTGGAAGTGTGCAAATAACTTATTTTGGAGGAAAAAAGGGTTATTTTGGAAAACGTCCATGTGCACTTCCAGGTATATAATGCAAACAACATGTGCAAAAGGAGGCTCCTTGAAGAAGACATTGAATGGTATCAGCGTCAAGTGTAGTACCCTTAAAAAAAAAAAGAAAAGAAAGAAAAACAAAAAGGGGACTGGACCATGAACCTGAATTGAAGGGCTGCAAGCTTCCCAGCACAGTAATGCTCAGTGTTAAGTGAAATGCATACTAAACAGTATCCCCAAGTTGTCCTAACCACTTGGTTACCATAGTGACCACGGACAGCGTGTCACTGTGTCATACTAATTAGTAAACAAATATGCGAGATAGGAATGTACCTCGTGAACAAAACCTGACATAAACAAATTTGCCCATTTGTTTTTTGTTGGAATGAATAAATAAATAAGTATTTAATGAGTAAACTATGTGAAAGATCTATTATCATGTCTTATGATATTAATTAGTAGACCAAAAAAAAGAAAAAGTTTCATATGAATAAATTATGAGCTTGTTTTTTTTTTTTTTTTGCTGTTAAAGGGGAACTGAAGGCTTTGCAGTTGGTGTGTTGCGCAATTAAAGTAAATTGGTGTCTAACAGCCACAAATCTGGTCTGTCAAGAAGTTGTGTTGGTGGAGCGAAACAGCTGAGCAACTGAGGATTGTTTTAAATCATGCAAAACAAATATGCATTCTGATCCCCTCAGCTATAGGGAACATTTAGGGAACTCGTTCTTACCCACAATCAGACACAAGATGTCCAGCGCGACCAGCATCCTGGGGCTCGAGCTTTGCGCCCGGCTCACGGTGGGGCTGTGCCCCGCTCCGGCTTTCCCGTTCTCCCGCAGCGGCTCCCCCGCGTCCCCCTGCGTCTCCATGTCCCGCTCCACTTCTCCACCTCCTCCGCTGTTCATCGTCAACTTCTCCATACCGTTGCTGAATACTTTAACTCAAACAGATGCGCACGTTTCCTTCGCTTTTTCCAGTCCTGCCCACCGCGCACATGTAGCAGTCAGTCTCTGTGTGTGTGTGTGTGTGTGTGATGTCCACAGGTATAAATAAAAGTTTAACTAGAGATCTCCCTGAAAGTCAAGCTCTACTATTACGCAGGACATCGGCTCATGACCCGCTTGACCTGGGCAGACTGGGTGTTACGTCACAGCCGCAGGACCCGGAGCCGCGTCCCAAACGTGCACGAGCCACTTTCAGCGTATTCACGGCGAACACACTCCGCCATCCTCGTGCTGGATTAAACGCGCTGGTCCGGGGAGCTGTAGAGGTCCAGTTACAGCCAGAGGAAACACACTGTCTTAAAAGAAAAAAAAGAAGAGAAAAAACACTCGTCAAAAAACAACACAGGACACACTCCTCCTCAAACCAGCTGAGCCTCTGAACTCCATATGGGAGCCTTTACCTCCCTCTCTGAAAAATACAGAAAACTTTTCAGTGTGTTTTGATTTGGAGTATTATTTCTCCCTCTTACTCCTCCCTCCCTCTCTCTCTCTCTCTCTCTCTCACACACACACACACACACACACACTCGCTCTCTCTCTCTCTCTCTCTTTCTCTTCAGTTCAGTTCAGTTCAACAGTGCTTTATTGGCATGAATGTCAAAGAAAAACTTACATTGTTGCTAAAGCAGTTATAGAAGGTACTAGGAAAGTAGTAGATTACATTATGAATAACTTAGAAACACATGTGAACAATATAAACATATTAAATATGACAAACAATAAGAATAACAACAAAAAGTATCAATGTTAATAACAACAACAACAACGGTGACGACAAAATCTCTCTGTAACTGACCAGCAGAATATTTAAGGAACATTCCGGATGTGAGGCTTTAACACTATTTTGAAGCAGTGGAGCCTTTAACAAATCTGTTAATTTGGGAGAATTTGGAGAAATCCATCTGTGCTTTGTATCACTCATATCTGTTAATTTGAGGAATTCTCTTCTATTCAAACAAGTTAAGTTTAACCTGGATAGAAAGTAATAGTAATAATTAAAACACTAACAGTATCATAAAACATTATATCCGTACTGTATAAGGGGTAAAACTAATACATGGAAATTCAACAGTAATAACTAAGTGTTATAAATAAATATATGTGGAGTGTGTGTGTGTGTGTGTGTGTGTGTGTGTGTGTGTGTGTGTGTGTGTGTGTGTGTGTGTGTGTGTGTGTCGTAAACCAGGGGTAGGTGGCTTATGTTTATTGGGTGTGCTACTGTAGGTGTGAGTGATTGAAGGGTGCCTGTGGTATGAAAGGAGGGTGTATGTGGTATGTGTGTACGGGGTGGTGCAGAATTGAGTATGTGAGGCATGAGTACAGAGGTATATGTTTGTGTGTGTGTGTGTGTGTGTGTGTGTGTGTGTGTGTGTGTGTGTGTGTGTGTGTGTGTGTGTGTGCGTGTGTGTGTGTGTGTAAGGGGCATTAGTACAAGACATTGCTGTATAGTGGGAAAGTGGGACTGAATATCCAGGGCCCCAATGGCAGGAATGCCCTAGCAAGGATGGAATGAAATGTGAGATGAATAGCAAAGAGGCTCAATGATACTGCTTATATATAGAGCCCTGAGGTGTGTGCTATGCCCTTGGGTGGCAGGTATCAGAAAGGGGTGTGAATTCAGGGTATTGGAGTGGTGTACAGTATGTACTGTACCTTACTAAGTAGGTACTAATAAAATTTTATGTGAGCATCCAAATGTACTAATTAGGACCTATTTAGGTACTAATTGCCACCTCAAAACTCAATACCCTGTTCTCATAGTACTCAAACATTCAGCACACTCCGTACTATTGAATTATGCACATATACGTCAGTGTTTGTCCTTGTTGTTATAAGTTATAATGTAGTATGTTTTGTACCGGAGAGGTAGGAATTTAAAGGAAAAAAGTAGGAGTGAATAAATCCCTTCACTTTATTGCATTTAGTTGTTTTTAGGTACAAGATAAGGTCATACTTATGATGAGGTACATTATGATGCATAGTTTGAACAACTAAAATGTTCCCCCTTACAAGACCTCACACACTGATTAAGTGTTCAGTGGACTGCTTTAAGGAGAAAATGTTTCTGACCCATGCTTTGGAAGTTGTGGGATAAAAAAAATAAAAAAAAAACTTTGTCAGCGCCCTCTGCAGGTCAGGTGTGCTTTGGATCACTCATTGGTTTGGTAATAAATATTAAATAAATATGACACTTCTTAGTGAACAGGAATCGAACATAACCATAACATTACCCCTATAGCTTGTCCAAAATATTATAATGTTATTGAAAAGTGTTTGAACATCATTGCTTAGCTGTTTATCATTATTTTTCTATTTTATTATTTTTGTCTTTTAATTTTATCTGATTAACGTAGGGTTAAGGTTAGGGTTAACAGAAAATACATACAAAGCCATGGATTGTTTTCATACCATTCAAAGATGTGATTATACCAATGTCCTAATGATCCATGGGCTACGTTATTATAATTAAATTCTTTATTTGATTTTTAAATTAAACAAAGACAAAGGCAAAATAAATAATAATAAAATACATTTTTTTTAAATAAAAGAAAAAAGTACACTTCCCAGGTTGCATAAGTAACTAAAACTTTGTTAAAGTTCCTTTTGCACTTAATGCATTGCTTTTTTGGAGGGTAAGAGCCTACAGTACTAACAGCATAGTTTAATTCAGCAATTTCATTTAACTTTTGCTTGCACAAATGCTCCAGATCTATAAAATTGTAAGTAATTCTTCCAGTTAGTCTTAATCTTTCTTCTTTCTGTTGTGTTTTGGGTTATTAATATCCTATAAGTTTTTTGTTTCTTTTATCTTTAGCCTTCTAACAGAAACCTGCATTTTTTTGTGCCAATATTCAGTAGATTAAGTATTTGGAGTGATTCATGATTCTTTCTGAAGCTGAAGAGAACCAGATCTATAGCGTAATGCTGCCATTACCATGCTTTACACTGGATATGATGTTCTTTGGATGATGATCTGTCTTGTTTTTGCATCAAAATATCTTTTGCAATTTTGCCCAAAAAGTTCTACCACGCTTTGATCAGACCATGAAACATTTTGCCAAAAGCTTTTGGCAAAATGGAAGCAGGCTTCTCACAAAGCCCACATATATGAAAAGTGTGAGAGCTTGCTGTTTAATGCATTGAGTCACAAGTACTTACCAGATACTTTTTCTCTTTAAATGTCTCTTTCTCATGGATATGTGATTGTTTTGCTGTAGTGCCAGTTTTGGAGCAATGTGCTATTCTGTTCTTGGTAGGAATATGTTTCATCAATGTTAATTTGGATCTTGTACATGTTTTATAAGCTCTCTGCATACAATTGGCTCGGATGAACCCACACCAAAGCTGATCTTTTTGGGGTGTTAATCAATTCACTAATAACAGAAATATGCTCATTAATTTAGTCATTGCCGTACTTAAATTTATTATAAAAGGGTGCGCATAATTATGCAAACAGGTTAGCATAAGGTTTTATCAGGAGTGAGCAGACTGAACACTGAATCAAGTCCCTGACTCGGAATCAAGCTTAATGGTAGCCACCGGTCGACCAGAGTTTCTGATGATAGTAAATGCACATCCCCCGATCAGCCATAACATTCAAGGTTCCCCTTGTGCCACCAAAACAACTCTGACGTTTCAAGACATGACTCCACAAGATCTCTGAAAGTGTCCTGTGGTGTTTGGCACCAGGACTTTAGCAGCAGATCCTTTAAGTGCTGTAAGTTGCAAGGTGGAGCCACCATGGATCAGACTTGTTTGTCCAGCACATCCCACGGATTCTTAATCGGATTGTGATTTGGAAAATTTGGAGGGCGTATCAAGAACTTTGACCTCTTTGCTGGCTAAACCCCATACATGGCATGATGTGATGCGCTGGATGTTCTGGTGTCTTTCTATCGTGACCAGTATTGACTTTTTTAAGCAATTTTTGCTCAATTGGCTTTTCTTAGGTAAATAAGCTTTGCATGCCCATAAACCGGTCACCAGTTTCCTGGTATGCTGAATGCTATTCAATTCACCTGGAGGCGATGTTGTGGAGGTAATGTTGTGGGTTGACTGATGTATAATTTTTTTGTCAAAGAACAAACTCCACAAAATAACTCTTCCAAGGCAAAAATTATTAGACAGCTACAGTTTACCAAACCAAAATGAGCATCAAGAGCATGAAAATGTCAAACATGTGCATGTATGTGCCGCTTAACATCTGGATATTAACGAGAGGTTATATGTTGTGAATGTTGTCCAAACACCATATTTCAGTGCAGTAGACTAGACAAGGTAGACACAACAAAGCTATATAGGATACCACAGTGTAGCTTAACTGTGTGAGTATGACATATAGGAAATCATAAAAATCATGATTCACTGATTCTCCCCTTTCGTGTTGTTTTCTACCCTTATGTTTCACTTCACTCTTTTGCCTCTTGCTGATGGCATCACTAGCACCGGTGAGAACCACAATGCACTTTGTAATATTAATAGTTTTGCTTACAGAGATACAGAAGTGCATACAACTGCATGATCTGTCATATGTTTGTATGTTCACCAGTTTGTTTGTTTTTCTTCTTTCTCCAATTGGGATTTCTGGCCTCTAAATTTAATGGACTACGCTTTGTGCAAACAGATACAGTACTAAATGGTGGCTCACTGGTACAGTAGGTGTTTTGCCTGCCATGCAGAAGGCCCGGGTTCGATTCCCAGCCAGCCAGTGCTTGCCAGTGGATGCAATGCCGGTCCCAAGCCAAGCAGAGCTGAATGCAACAAATGCACTAAATAACAGTTGATATTCTGTTGTTCTGAGGTAGTCCACATTGTCTACAATCATTCATTCAGTGTTCATCCGAACAGTATTTTATAAATTCTTTTTAAAAACAGCCTACAGTAATACTATTAAAAATTGGACTGATGTGTTTTTGGCGAGTCTACGCTTGTGGTAATGTGTGGGGTTACTGTTGGTTCTCTGGTTATTCTGTTCAAAAGTGATTTTCGAAAGTGCACACTTTTTTTTCTGGCACAATATGTATCGTTGTTCTTGCATTTAATACGTTTCAGAATAAAGTACACTGTATTTAATGTACATTAAAAGTTCTTCTGTAACAAAGTATGTCATATGTGAAATATTTACTTAATGTATGTCACGTTTGTTGGTTCGAGGCATAAATGCAGAGGCGGATGTTCCACAGATAGGTTTTTATTTTATAAATGAAAAACAGGGAAAAAACTACTAACAAAACACTTTTCTGTAAAATAAACCAAAACACGATTAAACAGACGAGACATATACTTTAAACTTTAGTGTAACAAATGCAAGACCCCCACTTGAACTCAAACACACCTTTTATAATGAAATTAATGATCAACTCAGTTCAGGTGAGCGCCCATGTCACCTGACCGAGTTGCGAACTGGGAAATGAAGTATTGAAACTGAAACTTAAAAGAACTACACAAAAATGTCTTAGGGCGCTTTGGTGCCCTCTAGGGGTTATCCCTGACAATGTACATGTCCTTTGCAAAATTATGGAATCATCGCACAGTGATTTGTAAAAGACCAGAGTGTTTCTGTAATTGCTTCCGTAAAGCAAATAAAAAAATGTTCATTTGCTTTACGGAAGCAAATACAAAAACACTCAATGATGAAGAAAACAAAATTATAAACTCACCTTGTAATTTGCATTTCTAAAACAAATGCTAATAAATGCTAATTAGTCTGCAGTTAAAAGAGAATATTTACTGAACTTAACAAGATGTTGGTCTTAGCTAATTGAGAGAAAGCATTGCCCCAACAAGAAAGTTGTTAATTGAAATATTGGAAAGAATTATAAATTTCCTTCAAGAACCAAATCCAGCACTGAGCCTAGCAAAAGACGTAGGCTGTTTCCAGTCAGCCGTGTGTCGCAAATATAAATAACATGGAAAGTTTGCAACAAGGAAAATGGACGGGTCGACCAAGGAAGATGTCTAAATGTCAGTATAGAAAACTCAAAGCAGCTGCACGACAAGATCTATGAGAAACAAACGTGCGGAAAAATGAGACAGTGTTTGTGACGCAACTGTAAGTATTTGGCTGAATAAAATGGAACCTAAATATGGAAACACTAAAGGAAAACCAGGAGAACAAGGTTAGAGTATGACAATATGACTAGATGTAGATGCTATTCAGTAATGAGCAAGGAATCAGCAAGTTTCCAACATCAGGATGATGTTGGAACTTTAGTCTGTTGCCATTCTCATTAAAGATATAAAGATGATCATCTGAAGAAATCAATCAGATCTCAATCAATTTCACATTGATTTCAAAATATTACAATTAGCTCATAAAGCACTAAATGGTCTTGCTCTACAGTACCTGAGTGAACTGCTAGTGTCTTACGATCCACCATGCCTACAGCGATCAAAGGATGCAGGCTTTTTGTCAGTACCTTGTATTTTGAGGTAGGGGTAGGGCTTTTTCTAACAAAGTCCCAAAGTTATGGAACTATAGCCTTCCAATTAATGTTCACAGTTTCAGTGTTTAAGCCTAGGTGCAAAACCTATTTATTTAGCCAAGCATTTTTGTGGTAGGTAAAAGAGTCTGGGCGGCTCATGGCATAGAGTTTTATGGTGAACCGGTATGTTTCGATGCTGTCCTCTCCACTCTTATTAATCACTCAGGTTTATTGACAGGGGAGTGACAGGCTGCTTTACTTCCCATGGAGCCCTCATGTCTGTGTTTCCTTCTGCCTCTCCCTTTTATAGTTATGGGGTCATTGTTAGTTCCTGCCAGAGTCCCTATTGTCACTCTGCACTATATATGGGAGAAAGTGTGGAAGGAAACTGGGGTACCTAGAGGAATCCTGCCCAGCACATGCAAACTCCACACAATCATCTTCCCTGGAGGAGCCACGGGACAGTGCTAACCACTAAGCCACAGTGTCATCACTTTTTAAACTCATTTCCATTTTCTATTGATTCTGATTTTTTTTGCCATTGATAAAAGGGCAGTATAAATATAACTGAATTGAAATGAATATGGGATTGCATGTCAGATAAAGGACATGCATGTTAGCAAAAATGGAAGGCATTACAAATAATAATAAAAAAAATTCTTAAGGGATTCTGAAGATTCTCAAGTGGTTGTTGGCTCATTTTGTTACAGTGGTAGAAATCACAAGAAACTATTAAAGCTATTACCAGTAATGAAAGAACAATACTTTGACTTTAGCAAATGTACTGCTACATCCAGTAATAAAACTCTTACGCTAAAATACAATCATGAAACTCAAGCAAAAATTTGCTTTGCAAGTGATAAAATAAATCTGAAACTGCCTGAGAAAATCTATTGAACATGATTATTTTGTAACTTTGCTAACTCACCATGGTAAGTAAATGGAAGAACATGTTGAATTTCCATTCAAAATTCAAATCCAATCTAAATTATGTCTGCATAATGCATTTCATGGGCTCAACTCAACAGGAAGTCAATTATTTTGGGTCGTTTGCAAAACGCACTCATTCGAATTAACTGGACTCCTCCTACAGAATGTATGTGATCACCACCAATCCAATCCGTACCTACTGTATGTGATCACAAGATATTGAGAATTTTTTGGTATCTCAAATGGATTAGCTGTGACGATGCCTCAAACTTATGCTGAAAAGTGGTTAATAACTTTCTGTGTGGCATTATACTGTGTGACATCACAGTGTGATGCTTTTTTCAGCATCTGGGACTTTTTGGAGATCAAAACATAAAATTCCCCTCCTTTAAAAAAAAAAAAGTGTCATAACGGTATTGGTATTTCCACTTTAAATGCATTAATTGATGAACAAGTTGCAATAGTTATATTTAATCTTTTTATTTTAAAACATGTCATATTTTCATAGATAATTAAATTATTCAAGTACCCAATAAAAAAGAAATATTATACATCATCTTTGGGTCCATATTCATTTGTGTTTTTAATTAATGTTTATTTTCTCATTCCTGAATAAAAAAAAAGATTTTTAAAGTCTGAATATTCATTTATTCATTCACTCATATATTCATTTATTCATTCACACTGAAGAGAGAAGAGAGAAGAAGAAAGCAGAACCCCGGAAGGAGAGTTATAAGGAGAGCTGATAAAATGGTAAGTTTCCATGCATTTCTCACAGGCAGGAGTGGAAATAATTTTTACTTCCATGTATACCATAAAAATTTATTTGTGTAACTAAAATCTGAAGCTCTGGGGAAAAAAAAGAAACCACTGGTGCATGTATTGGTGAGATGAACAGTTTTGTTTCATTTTTTTTCACAGCTGACAATATTTCTCCTAATTTCAAAATACAACTATTTATTTATAGTGTTATACTGTAGTTTCTGTGTTTCAGAGCATTTCAGGGTTAAAGAACAACACACTCAACACACACACACACACACACACACACACATATATATATATATATATATATATATATATATATATATATATATATATATATATATATATATATATGCTGTATATGTATAAGCCCTTTTCTATTCAGAGTTAGAGAAGTCGTTTTTGGAAAACATCTTAAATTTCTCTTTCTCTTTTTTTTTATTGTGATGCTCCACACGCTGCCCCTGAACTGAATTGTGAATTCTATGACATCACTAACAGCCCAACTGCCAACTGTCATTTGAAATTTAAAAAGAAACACAAACTGAATTGGCCAGCCATGATTATAATCATACGCACTAGTTCGTACTCACTCTTACACTCACAAACACTCATGCACACTCATACACGCATAAGCACTCAGACACTCACAGACACACGCGTACTAGCTCATACACACACATACATACTCATAAACATACATACACACTTAAACATACGCATACACACTCATGCACACTTAATGATATAATGCTCTTCAAAACTATTTGACCTTCTTTTGAAGTCTTCAATAATTTCACTACGATTCAGCTACAGTACGACTGTTGCTCTGAAGTATTATATGACAATGGTTCGCCGTTTAATGAAAAAAACAAGCAGAGTCTCTGGGTCAGGTATGAACACCAACTCTTCTTTTTCATTACTTTGTGTTTTCTTCATAAGCACATGTTTTATTTTATTGAAACATAAGCATAACAGGCAAATTATAGAATTAGCAGTGCATTTAGGAAGGTGAAATACTTGAAATGACCAGAAACCAGAGGAAAAAGAAAAAAAATCTAAACTGTGACCAGGTAATCAAGGACTCTTAGAAGATAACACAACAATGAGAACTACTGCGTTAAATAGCTTTATGCGTCTTAATGAATGTTGACGTCTCTTTCAACCCCTGTGTACAGATGTTGAACCAAAATCCAGCTTTTCCCCTGTTCAAAACCATTTATCCATCTTTTATTTGACAAATTTTACCACAAGGTTGGAATATCTCTGGGTTATTATTTATTTATTTATTCATTCACACTGCACAGAAGAGAGAAGAAGAACCCCAGAATGATAGTTACAAGGAGAGCTGATAAAATGGTAAGTTTCCATGCATTTCTCACAGGCAGGAGTGGAAATAATTTTTACTTCCATGTATACCATAAAAACTACTATTTATCTGTGTAACTCTGTATGAAAAAAGCAAGAATCTAAAGCCATATAATAGAAATATCCAACTAGGTGTAAATTTAATAAAGTAAAAATAAACTGTTTTTTTTATCCATACTGTAAGCAGATGATTGTTTTCCCATATCCAGCTTGATTAATGTGAATTCCTTTATCTCTATGTCTTCTGGTTGTAAATGACAATTCTAAGATGTTTTTCATGTATGAAATATACATGACTGTGGAAATGTCTTCGTATTCCATTTCTTCGTGTTCTGCTTCCAAAGAAACAGATTGTCTTGTATTTTTTAATGCATTCTTGAGGGATAGTTCTCTAGACTCCCTGAAGGACTTATTTGTCTCTCATTATTGAACCACTGAGCTACCTCTCATTAGGGCAGGGGTAGCTCAGTGGTTAAGGCATTGGACTATGGTTCAAAAGATCCCAGGTTCAAACCTCACACCCACCAATTTGCCACTGTTGGGCCCTTGAGCAAGGCCCTTAACCCTCAATTGCTCAGATGTAATGAGATAAAAATGTAAGTCGCTCTGGATAAGGGTGTCTGCTAGATGTAGATTATTTTTAATCCAGTCCCTGTACATGAGAAGTTTCAGATAAATGTTTTTTTGCTTGTTAAGGCACACAGTGACCTATGAATCATTCAGGCATAAAAAACAAATATTTTGAGGCATGAACCAGTGAGAGACAGGCGCTGATGATGACAGATGATCAGGCTGGTGATTGGTATACAGTGGAACCTCTTATTTTGACACCGACCGTCACTCTTGCGCTGCGGAATTGTAATCGTCTCCCCTGCTGGGTCTTAGTTCTTGTCTCTTACTTGTAAAATCAACATCTCCCTCTCTGTTTCAGCGTCTCCCATGTGTGTACGCGCATGTAATTTGACACCGACACACACACCAACACACGCACACACGCTCTCACCTTTTCTTTTTTTCCCGTTAAAACAGTGTTTCCGTTGTGTGTGCGTTTGTTGTGAAACTTAAAAAGCGAGGTGGGGAGAGGGAGGAGGAGTGTTACTGTGGAAAACAAGGCGAGGGAAGGGGCTAATTCCACACACACACACACACACACACACACACACACACACACACACACACACACACACACACACACACGGCGCCTGCGCGCACAAACAGAACGCACTTATCTGTCGGGATTTATTTTAACTTTTTTTTAAGGTGAAGTTCAGGTTAATTTGTTTTATTTTCACTTGTATTAAGTATTTTATGTATTTATTGTTTTGGGCTTTTCATTTCTTATGGGAAAATGTATTTGGTTTTACGAGTGTTTTTGAACACGAGCCCACTTTCGGAACGAATTATGCTCGTAATCTAAGGTTCCACTGTACTGATAATGCTGAATGCTGAGTAGTTAAAAGAGATGAGAGGGGAAATGAGGTTGCTGAGGTTGGTAAACAAACAACCAATTTTTTTATTGCATCTTTAGGCACTTTGCAGCCTGTCGCAGGAAAACATTTGTTCTCATTAATTTCAATTAATTTATGTCATTTCATTTAATTTCATATAAAGAAATTGGCGGTCAAGACTTTTACTCAGTACTGTATACAATAATGATCCATGACAAATACAGAGGTGGAAAGTAACGAATTACATTTACTAGCGTTACTGTAATTGAGTAGTTTTTTTTGTACTTCTACTTTTTAAAGTAGTTTTTTAGTTCTGTAATTATATAATGTTTTGTTTGAAGTATTGTAATTCGCTACATTTTAAATCATATTCGCTACTAAGTAAAACAAATGAATGAAACTGCAAAAATAATAAAAAATATTATGCTTTGTATAAATGCTTCGTTGCGCTCGCGTGTGTGTGTATTGTGTCCTGGTCGCGCGCCACTCCAGACTCCACATCGGCATCTACCTGACCTTCCACAAGGTCGCTTCCTCCCTGAGAGTGACGTCATCAACCAGCGCAACCATATATAAGCCAGAGAGAGACGCGGGAAAGAGGAAAGAGATTGTGATTTTGGTGTTTTGATATTTAGTTGTATTCTGGTTTTGACCTTTTGCCTCCCATTGACTTTGATTATTGCTTTGCCCCTTTGGTTTGGTTGGTCTTTGTATATATTTGTAGATAATTTCACTGTATGTTTGTGCACTCACCAGTAGTATGGGCGTGGCTGCCATTTATTTTGGGAAGAAGGAATGTATTCACTGTTTTTGATTTAGGGAGTCAGGAAAGGTAACTGTATTTTTGTTTTGTTTTTTGCAGGTAATCTAGCTACTAAATATAAATACCATTTTGTTTATTATTTTGGCCTGGGTCCACCCTGAATCTGATCCTCCTCCTCCTGTTGTGTGTGTGTGTGTGTTCATTAGTTAATGACTGGATCTAGTTCTTTCTGCCCTATACCACCATTTCCATACAGTTTAAAATAGAACCCTGAAACTAACCCTAGACTCGGACGTAACGCCATATTTAAGTGACCACTTTGTTTCAAGCACAAGAAAGACAACAGCTTTATTATGCAAAGGTGTTCCTTCAGTTAAAAACAACTAGTTTGAGATTTATATCTGCCTCATCCCACCCCCGCTGTAAAAAAAAAAAAAAAAAAAAAAGTTACACTAACGTTTAATCCACGATCAGCCGTCTCAAGATCCCATCTCACCCAGCCTGCCTCTTCACGTTCAGGCACTAGATGGTAGTAAACTTCCACCAGTCACTCACCGCTCAGCTCCACTCACCCTACAGTTCTCTGGAAATCATGCTGAAACTATCTCCCTCCTGATCATCCAAAGCCCCCATGCTCCAGTAGTCTTGGGTCTCCCATGGCTCAAGAAACACAACCCTCATATTGACTGGACTAGGAACAGCATCCTTGAATGGAGCCCTGC
Organism: Clarias fuscus; assembly: GCA_030347435.1. Lineage (NCBI taxonomy): Eukaryota > Metazoa > Chordata > Actinopteri > Siluriformes > Clariidae > Clarias > Clarias fuscus. The sequence goes on from CM059215.1 coordinate 20,418,795, forward strand.
CTGTCTCTCCTCCTGCCTCCGTTCCACACCCCTCAGGAACACACCAATCACCTCACAAGAAGAGATTCTGTGCCTTTCTCAGGTCCCTATCGAATATCATGACCTTAAACAGGTGTTCAGCAAAACACATGCCATTTCTCTCCCTCCTCACCGCCCCTACGACTGCGCCATTGACCTCCTCCCTTGCCTCTATTCATTGTCACGCCCTGAAAGAGAAGCCATGAAACAGTATATCTCTGAGTCCCTAGCCGCCGGAATCATCCACCCCTCCTCATCCCCAGCTAGTGCGGGATTTTTCTTCGTGGAGAAAAAAGACAAATCTCTTCGTCCATGTATAGATTATAAGGGGCTCAACGAAATTACAGTCAAGAACCGCTACCCACTTCCCTTAATGTCTACAGTGTTTGAATTACTCCAAGATGCTCACATATTCACCAAACTTGATCTTAGAAATGCTTACCACCTAGTCAGCATTCAGGGAGGGTGACGAATGGAAAACAGCCTTTAACACCCCCACGGGCCACTATGAATACCTGGTGGTCCCATTCGGCTTAACTATTGCCCCAGCTGTGTTCCAGGACCTCATAAATAATGTTCTCCGCGACTTCCTCATCACCTTTGTATTTGCCTATCTGGACGATAATCTGATCTTTTCTCACTTGCTGAAGGAGCACAGAATCCATGTACGTCAGGTGCTGCAACGCTTAATGGAGAACAAACTTTATGTTAAAGCAGAGAAATGCCAGTTCCACCAGGAATCCACCTCCTTTCTGGGCTACCTTATCTCCCCGTCAGGAATTCAGATGGACCCAACCAAGATCAAAGCTGTCACTGAATGGCCCACACCATCTTATAGACGTGAGCTTCAACGCTTCCTGGGGTTTGCTAACTTCTACCGACGTTTCATCAGAAACTACAGCCTGGTGGCCACACCTCTCACCACTCTCACCTCCATTAAGATTCATTTTCAGTTAAACTCTCAAGCCCAGGAAGCGTTCAATCATCTCAAGAGTTTATTCACCACAGCACCTATCCTTGTTTTTCTCGACCCTGCTCTTCAGTTCATTGTTGAGGTTGACGCCTCCGAAACAGGAGTCAGAGCAATTCTCTCTCAGAGGTCTCCTCGAGATAACAAACTTCACCCATGCTCGTTTTTCTCTCGCCGACTAACACCCACTGAGCGCAATTACGACATTGGGGATCATGAGCTTTTAGCTGTGAAGCTCGCCCTAGAAGAGTGGAGACACTGGCTGGAGGGTGCTGAACACCCCTTTCTCGTCTGGACTGACCATAGAAACCTCGAGTATCTCAAGGCTGCTAAAAGATTGAATTCACGTCAGACACGCTGGTCTCTGTTTTTCTCCAGATTTAACTTCACACTGTCTTACCTTAGACTCAAAAAACACTAAGCCCGATGCTCTGTCTCGTCAATTTCCCACCCCCCCAGGACACACCCACCATAGAAATTATCTTACCACCCCAATGTCTAGTGGCAGCCACTCAGCTTGAAGTAGAAAAACAAGTCTTGCAAACACTGACGCACGAGCCAGGTCCTAGAAATGTTTCCCGGGGGAAACTCTTCGTCCAGCCACAGTCCGCCCACTAGTACTAGAGTGGGGCCACAAATCAAAGTTAGCATGTCATCCAGGAGCCACCCGCACTCTTGCCCTACTACAGCAACGGTTTTGGTGGCCATCTGTCACAGATGATGTTAAAAACTTCGTGGCCGCATGCGACATATGCACCAGGAATAAGACACCCAACCGCCGACCCGAGGGCCTACTCAAACCCCTCCCCATTCCCCACCGCCCATGGTCTCATATTGCCATTGATTTTGTCACAGGGTTACCCCCTTCCAACAATAACACATGCATACTTACCATAGTTTACCGTTTTTTGAAAGCCGCTCATTTTTGTCCCCTCCCCAAACTCCCGTCTGCCAAAGAAACAACTGAGCTCATGATCAACCATGTATTTCGTCTCCATGGTCTCCCGGTAGACATAGTCTCAGACAGGGGTCCCCAGTTCTCGGCTCAATTCTGGAAGGCTTTTTGTAGCCTCATCGGTGCAACACCCAGCCTCTCATCTGGTTTTCACCCCCAGAGCAACGGACAGACAGAACGTGCTAATCAGGAACTTGAAAAGACCCTGAGATGCATGACTTCGCGGGACGCAGCTTCATGGCCAGTTACTCCCATGGGTGGAGTATGCACACAACTCACGCCCCACCTCTGCCACTGATATGTCTCCATTCCAATGCTGTTTAGGCTACCAACCACCGTTATTTCCCACCGAAGAGGAGGAAACCGCTGTCCCGTCAGCCCAAGCCTTTGTCCGCCGCTGCAAAAACACATGACGACGGGCCCGTGCTCATCTGATGCACACCATGAGTACCTTTCAACGTAAGGCCAACCGGCACCATTCTGCAGCCCCAAAGTCATGCTCTCTACTCGTGACCTGCCACTAAAGACCACATTCAGAAAAGTCTCGCCTAGAAGACTACCTGCCACTAAAGACCACATCCAGAAAAGTCTCGCCTAGATAGGCCCCTTTACGATTTCACGTATCATCAACCCCACTGCTGTCAGACTGGCTCTTCCTTGTTCTATGCGTTCACCCCACATTCCACGTCTCCCAGATCCGCAGGTTGGTTCCGTGCTCTCTTGCTCCACCCCCTCACCCCCCTCCACCACCTCGACTCATAGATGGGGGCAAAGCCTTCACTGTCTGTAAACTTTTCAAATCTCATCGCAGAGGACGCGGCCTACAGTATCTTGTGGACTGGGAAGGCTACGGACCAGAAGAAAGGAGCTGGGTGCCAGCCAGATTTATCCTGGACTGCTCTTTGATCTTGGACTTCCACCAACTTCTTCCCTAGGCTCCCTCCAGAATGCCAGGTGGCGTCCGTAAGGCGGGGGGTACTGTCACAGCACGCCAGGTCATGCCCACCTGTCAAAACAAATGATGATCATTTGCGACTCCATTTCTGTGTTTCCGTTTTGCCGTCTCATTCACCAGCTCAAGCACACCTGTTCTTCATCTGCATTCATTACTTCACTCTATATATACTCTCCACTAAACAACCACTCCTTGCCAGATTATTGTGTGCTCTCATGCCCAGTTTTCCAGCGTTCTGCCTTGACTTTAAGATCTCGACCCATGCCTTGTTTCACGGATCTCGCTCACATTTCACGTTTTGGATTATTATTTTCTCGGTTTTCTGGATATCGACCCTTGCTCTCGTTTTACGACCACGATTCTGGATCACGGACTTTCTTGGACTTCACAGCTTTATACCACGCACCCCCAGGATCACGATTATTCACCGCGGATCAGAACTGCATTCAGTGCGCGCCGACTCTCCACTTCAGCATTCTCTCCGCGAGGCTCGTGCCGTGCCTCCACATCAAAGAGCAGGAGCTTTCATTCACAAAACAATCAGCGCTCAGCACATCACAAAATAACCGATGCTGTTTCCCTTATGCGCTCTGCGCTTGGATCCACCTCGCCTGCACGGACCGTGACATAATCACCTTATGCCACCAAGAACTTCTGGGGATGCTGTGGTGTCTGGCATCATGAAGGAGGCAGTGGTTCCAATTGAGCTCTGGGTTGCAGGGTGGGGCCATCGTAGATCTGATTTGGTAGCCCAGCACATCCCGTGTGTGCTTGATCAGATTGGGATATAAGAAGTTTGGGGGCTGGGTCAGTAGTCTATGGGTGTTTGTTTGCTGGATGCTGTGTCCTGTCGTCTGTGGTATACTGGGTGTCCTGGTGTCTTTCTATTATTGCCAGTATTGACTCCATACTCCAGAGTTGTACTGCATAAGCATTTTTGTGGGATCGGACAAGATGAGTGCCTATGATCCTGTCACCTGTTTACTGGTATATCATTGATAATCAGTGTTATCAGCTTGTTCATTGACTTATTATTATTATTATTATTTTTAATTTAAATTTTCTTATTAATTATCTGTGTGTAAATGTTTGTGTAGGACACACTATCAATGTAAATTTAAATGTAATTGCATATTTCTGCCACAGTTACTAAAGTATTGGTAGTGCTGATTGGACATATGTTGATGAATGCCAGTTCAAGTACAAGAAGTACAAGTGACTCTGTGAAAGTTCGCCAGAAAACTTTTTGGCACTTCAGAAGAAAAAAAACAAATCAATTGACTCAATGACTTTTCTTAGTTCACACTCGACAGAAAGTGAAGACGAATAAGAAAAGAGCACTGCATGAGCTGGTGGAGTCTGAGAAAGGTATCGCAAGTTCTGCTGTCACACTGACGGATGAGATGGTAAGTTTAGTGTTTTTTTTATTTTTATTTGAGCAGCATGAATGTGTGATGTTTTTGAACTAGCATATCTATTTCAACATCTCCAAGTTCAAAAGTTAACTCCAAGCTCACATCACTGAGAACTGAACCTTTCCTGGAACGCATCTAGTTTTTGCAAAAGTTTTGTGACAACAAGTTTCTCCAGGTTAAAAAATTTTTAGAGTTCAAATCTAGTCCTCTGGGACACAAATGCAAAACTACCATTGATGAATCTAAAAAAGTTTGATAAACCAGTGGTTCTTAAACCTTTAGGAGCCTAGGACCCATTTCAGTTATTTGATGTTTGAATTAAGCCCATAATTGTAAAAACACAAGTTTTTTTTTTTTTTTTTCAGACCCCACTTTGAGAATCACAAGCATAAACGACCTGGAGAAACATCTCTCACTTGGAGGTACTGGACTATGTTACAGCCAGAAGAACTGGCATATGTTACAGCAAAACACACCTGACGTCACTATGCATGCTGTTTAGACTTTTTAAAAAAAGACTTCACAGAAGCTGTGAACCAGAGGCATGCACGTAGACATTGACTTTTATTACAGCCCAATGTAAAAGGGGGTTCAGTCTGACTGTCTATGTTCTTGTCATGTTTCTTACTTCAGATTGCAAAGAAGCCAAAGCTGTGAAGGCTAGAGGCACATCTGGAGGGAGGCGTTACATTGTAAACACTACTGTGCTTCTTGAATAGAGGGCTCTATATAGTGCGTGCACCACTATGAAGGAACTTCATTACATTTCCTCTAATCTGTTATGCAAATTATACAAGTAAAATCTAAGGTTTTTTTGTCCATTTCTGTTTCCTTAATAAACAGCACATCCATGTCTACAAACATGGTTGTATTAAAAAAAACTGTTGCAACTGCCACATTTTATTCAGTGCAGGAAAAGTATTTCCTTTTTTAAACACAAGTAGTGATTATTATTATTAATAATAATAATAATAATTATTATTATTATTAATATCCATCCATCTAGGAAACTTTATAGTCCAACCAGGGACCATGGAGACCGAAGGTGACCACTGCATTTATTCCCATTTGTATGACCGCAGTAGGACCTCTGGTCACCATTTACACGGACATCCCCACATTTGGACAATTTGGAAATGCTAATTAGACTAATATGCATGTCTTTGGACAGTTGGAGGAAAGAGGAGAACCCAGAGGAAACCCATCAAGCATGGGGAGAACATGCAAACTCCATGCACACAAACCTGCGCGGGACCTGCAGGTGCAAGGCGACAGTGCTAACCACTAAGCCACCATGCCACCTATGAATGTAATAATAATAAGAAGAATACAATTATTGTTGTTGTTGTTATTATTATTTGTTTGATTGTTTATTTTGGCCAGGCAGTGTATAGAGTCAGATAAATAAATGTAAATAGAGAAGTTATTAATAATAATAATCACAATAATCATACTCCTACTATTTATAATAATAATAATAATAATAATAATAATTAAAAAAATAATAATAATATGCACTCAAATACATACTGTGATAAAAAAAATATTTCATTATGTAATTTAATTTCCCAATGAAAAAATAATTGTATCTATTCATAATAATAAAAATATTAAATTTTAAATACTGTAGCCAAACAAAAATAATAATCGAAAATGCGTCCCAAACGTGCACGAGCCACTTTCAGCGTATTCAGGGCAAACACACTCCGCCATCCTCGTGCTGGATTAAACGCGCTGTAGAGGTCCAGTTACAGCCAGAGGAAACACACTGTCTTTAAAAAAAAAAAGAAGAGAATAAACACTCGTCAAAAAACAACACAGGACACACTCCTCCTCAAACCAACTGAGCCTCTGAACTCCATATGGGAGCCTTTACCTCCCTCTCTGAAAAAC